>JAEIFR010000091.1:0-247500 GCA_018904105.1 Zaprionus tsacasi
AGTTTTTATTTTGCTTGAAAGCAAGGATTTAAGTTTATTAAATTTAATTGTGCCGCTGCACTTTTTTACATGTTCTTTGAGAAGAGACTGTGGTTCAACTGAACTGAGTTAGATTTGACAGCTGCTAACATAAGACTTAACAGGTGCTTAGCATAAATTTAACAGATGCTTAGAACATAGATTTGGACAGCTGATTCTAATCGTATGGCAACTTTGAGCAATTAGATAAAGCAGTGATCTGCCGCCAACATACTCCCCCATTGGAAGGTTTAACTTTCAATCGATTTGGTCTTGATTGGCAGCACTGCTATCTTGGCGATGGCTCTCTTTGTTAATCCTGTGGCTGTGCGTATGACTGCTACTCTGACTGCGCCGTCGTCTCCAGCTATTGTGCTTTCAATTCGCCCGAGAGGCCACTTGAGCGGAGGCGCGTTTTCTTCCTTCAACAGCACGATGTCTCCAGGATGAATGTTTGGCTTGCGAGAGTTCCATTTGCTGCGCTCCTGTAGAGCAGAGAGGTACGAGATACTCCATTTCTGCCAAAAGGTCTGCTGCATGTGGCAAACACGCTGCCAGCGACTGAGGCGATCCATGTTGAGGTGTGTCACGCTCGGCTCATCGATGTTCGCATTTGCTTTGCCCCAAAGAAAGTGACCAGGTGTGAGAATGTCTAGGTCGTTTGGATTCTCTGAAATGGAACATAGAGGCCTTGAGTTCAACATAGCTGAGATTTGACAGATGAGCGTGCGAAGCTCATGAAATGTGAGAGTTGAGTTGCCAACGATGCGGTAGAAATGGTACTTCGCTGCTTTGACAGCAGCTTCCCATAATCCGCCAAAATGCGGAGATCGTGGTGGAATGAAGTGCCAATTAATTCCGAGGGCGAGGGCGCCATTGACAATTTGCTGGCGCTGAGGTTCGCTGAGGAAAAGATCCTTGAGCTCCGCTAGCTCGTTTCGAGCGCCGACAAAATTTGTTGCGTTGTCCGTCCAAATGTCTCGTGGCTTCCCTCGAAGACTGACGAAACGTTTAAGAGCAGCGATGAATGAAGGTGTCGACAGGTCCTCCACGAGCTCTAGATGGCATGCTTTTGTTGAGAAGCAAATGAATATTGCTATGTAGCATTTTGTGGCCGCACGATTTCTCACTTCTGATTTTGAGAAGAAGGGCCCGCAAAAGTCTATTCCGGTTACATAAAATGTAGGGCTGGGTGTTACGCGGTCCGCTGGTAGTGGAGCCATTACTTGCTGCAGTGTGTTAGGTCGAGCGCGAAAGCAACGAATGCATTTGTTGACAACACTAGAGACAGCTTTGATTCCTCCTATGGGCCAGTAGCGTTGCCTTATGTTTGCAAGTAGGCATTGCGGACCAGCGTGAAGAAATTGAATGTGGTAATGCATGATGATTGACTGCGTCACAGGATGGTGTTTGGGCAATAAGATTGGATGCTTGGCTTCATACTCCAAGTAAGAGTTCTGCAGCCTTCCTCCAACTCGCATGAGTCCTGTAGAGTCCATGAATGGTTGCAAAGATTTCAGCAAACTTCTTCCGGGCAGCAACTTGCTCTCTCTGAGTGCTTTGTAATCCTCGACGAAATGATTCTTCTGGATGCTTCGAATCATAAGATGAGTACCCGATTTCATTTCCTGCAGTGTGATAGAGCCCTTTTGCTTTGGGGAGTCCCTTGTCACGAATCGATGTACATACGCAAATATTCGCTGCAACTTTGCAAAGGAGTTGTGAAACTTGCAATCAGTTGCGATGTCTTTGTGTGACGTAGAAATGAGGACTCTGCTTCGTCGCTCTGGAAGTTCCACTGATGGGACTACCGTTTTCGGCCATTTTGAGGTGGGAAGGCGCAAAAAGGATGGTCCATGATGCCATAGTTGCGAGTTGATTAGTTCAAGTGGCGTGCATCCTCGCGATAGGATATCAGCTGGGTTCAGTTGTGAAGTGACATGATGCCATGTCATGCCTCTCGTAAGGTCCTGAATTTGCGTTACACGATTTGCCACAAACACATTGTAGTTGGAAGGAGAGTCGCGCATCCATGCTAAAGCTACTGTTGAATCTGTCCAGCAATGATATTCACATTTGAATGAAATATCCTTTGCGACGTTTGATATGAGTTCCGATAGGATGAGTGCAGAAGAAAGTTCAAGTTTAGGAATTGTTAATGTTTTTAACGGAGCTACTCTCGACTTTGAGCACAGCAAATGCGTTGAGTAGTCTCCATCGATTTCAGATCTCACGTAGATACATGCTCCATACGCTGATATACTGGCATCGCAGAAACCGTGGATTTCATATTTTCCTGCAGGTGCCATGACGAAACGTGGAAACTTGAGGCTGCGAACAAAGGATAACTGCGATGTTATTTCCGTCCATGCTGAATGAAGATGCTGTGAGAGGCTCTCATCCCAGTCGATGTGTTCCTTCCAGAGTGCTTGCATGAACACTTTCATCCTTGTGATGATAGGCGAGATGAGTCCCAGTGGGTCGTAGAATTTTGCTAGTGTCGATAATACGCTGCGCTTTGTAGTGGGTCCGTTAGAGATAATGTCAGTGAAGTTGAAAAGAAGAAAGTCAGATGCGGGGTCCCAGGCTAAGCCGAGCGCCTTGGTAATACTCGTGCCATCGTGAAACTGCATAAGCTTTTCGCAATCAGTTTCGGCTTCACCCTCAAGAGCGGCAGGCTCATTCGAGCACCATTTCCTTATTGGAAATAATCCTCTGGCGAGTAGCTGCTTGACTTGCTGTCGAATTTCCTTCGCTTCTTTAATGGAGTCACCACCTGAGATCAAGTCGTCCACGTAGAAATCTTTTCGAACGATCCTTGCGGCAAGCGGAAATGACGGTTCCTCATCGTAGGTGAGCTGATGCATGGCGCGAATTGCGAGAAATGCTGCAGGCTTTGTTCCGTACGTAACTGTATTCAGGGTATATACGTTAATTGGTTTGTCGGGATTGTTGCGCCACAGAATGCATTGCAGATGTTGATCTTGTGGTGAAATACGCACGCAACGATACATTTTTGAAATATCTCCACACATAGCAACCTTGAAGAAACGAAATCTGATCAGTATGTTGAAAAGTTTAGATTGAATTGATGGGCCAGCGAATAAAAGGTCATTAAGAGATGCGCCACTTGTAGTTTTTGCTGATCCGTCAAAAACTACGCGCAACTTTGTGGACGTGCTGTCCGGTTTTTCTACACAGTGGTGAGGCAAATAAAAACGAGGTCCGTCATGATGACTGGAGGCTAATGACATGTGTCCTAGGTCGATGTATTCCTGAAGAAATGCTGAATACTGCTCTTTCAGCTGTCGATTCCTCTGAAGCCTAGACTCGAGTGACTTGAAGCGCCTCAAGGCACGATAAAATGAGTCTCCAAGGGTGTCCAGATCCTCCTTTGCTGGTAAGCGCACTGAGTATTGTCCAGTCTCCAGACGCGTGTAGCTTTTCAGGAACAAGTTTTCACAAATCATGTCTTCCTCCGTGGCTGTTGATGTGGAGCCATAGCAACTGTCAATTTCCCAAAATCGTTTGACTATATCAGTCAGGTTGCCATCTTCTGGAGATTCCTTGCGTACGGCTGCTAACGCATGATGCTTGATGGGCTGAGATAATGCTCCGGAAACGATCCATCCAAGCCTTGTTTTTTGGAACATTGGCAAGTGTCTGGCTATGTGAGTCTGTCCAACGCAAAGTAATTCGAAGAACAGGCCAGCACCAAGTAATACGTCGACTCGCTGCGATTTGTAGAACGATGGATCGGCGAGTGCTATGTTCTTCGGGATATTCCAGTTGGTTATGTCGATTCCGGTATGAGGGTGGTAGTCCGTGATCGTCCGTGTGACAACGGCCGAGAATGCTGCGCTGTATTTCCGATCAAGCGATTGAGCAGCGAGATCGACTGCTGCGTTTGACGACAGAGAAGCTTCACCTATTCCGGAAATTGAAACTGCTGATTTTCGTGTGACCAGCTGCAATTGGTTGGCCAGTCTACTAGTCACGAAATTTAATTGTGATGCTGAGTCGAGCAAGGCACGACATGGTATAAAAGTGCCTGCTCTGTTTTTAATGTATATGATGGCTGTGGGCAACAATACGTAATCAGCTGACTGCGTTTTTGTGTTTTCAGGAGCATGGTTTGAGCCAGTTGTGATTAGCGTTTGCTGCCGCTCAATTGTTCCATGCTGAGCATTGGGAGCGGTTGACGTCGAGGGAATTTGGCCTGTATGCAGCAGGGTGTGATGCTTCTGCTGGCAGTGTCTGCAATGTCCAGCTCGACATTGCTGTAAGGCATGACCTTTACGAAGGCAGTTAAAGCATAGATGCATTCGCTTAGCTTCATTATAGCGCAGAGACGGAGATAGGTTGGCAAAACGAGGACATTTAGGCAGGAAGTGATCCTTTGAGTCGCATAAATGGCATGCTTTTGCGTTGCTGGTAGAGGCTACAAGTGAATTTCCACCATTTTTCTTGTGCGCAACCTGTAAACTGGCTGATTGCAGTATAGCACCTTCCATGTTCTCCAGCTTGCGACATCTGCGCTCGATAAAGGACGCCATATTGGACCATTTCGGGATCTTCTCAGATTCCAGAGACTCTTCCCATTTCTCCTGCGAGTTTGCGTCTAGCTTGCGACTTATAATGTTAATAAGTAGGCCATCTGCGATTTGCTCACTTGTTGCTATTGTACCGAGAGCTCGAAGATGAGCGTTTACGTTATCGCTAAGAGCACGTAGG
This sequence comes from Zaprionus tsacasi, assembly GCA_018904105.1. Taxonomy (NCBI): domain Eukaryota; kingdom Metazoa; phylum Arthropoda; class Insecta; order Diptera; family Drosophilidae; genus Zaprionus; species Zaprionus tsacasi. The sequence continues at coordinate 4,753 of JAEIFR010000091.1, forward strand.
CTCTGTGCAGATCCCTTTTCAACAACTTGCAACCCGAAAATCGAGCGTATGTGACCCTGAAATTGAAGCAACTTATTATCAAAGCGTCTTATAAGAAGTTCCATTGCCTTTTCGTAATTTTCTTCAGAGGGCTCCAATGACTTGATGGTGTCAATTGCAGAACCGCTCAGGCAAGAACGCAGATGCTGTAGCTTTTCAATCTTACTCAGATCCTCGTTGCTACCAACAACTGTGTTGAACATCGCATAGAACTCGGGCCAATCTTCATATTTTCCATTAAATGTTGCCAGTTGCATCTCCGGTAGTCGAGACCTGCGAGTGCAAGTTTGGTTCACATGGTCGTTGAATCTGGGAATTGTCGTTGAGTTGAGCACAGTGTGACGAGCCTTGAGTGCATCCAATTGACGAGTGAGCCTTGACTTAACTTTCCAATAAATTTCGGCGAATTCAGTGCGCGTATTCAACGCCAGCTCTGAGAAGTCAAGTTTCTCAAGCGCGGTCTGAGCCTCCACGAATTCGGCCTGCATCTGGTTTACGGAGTCGATTCTCACGGATAAATCACTTTCATCAAGATTTTCAATTTCGTCAGTTTTGAAGAACTCGAGCATAGAGGTCATGTGACGTTTCACTTGAGAGCATTTTGCGCGATAAAAGTCAATAGAACTTGGTTCGGCCATTCTAGTTAGTGTTCACTGTAACGAACCAAAGCAGAACGCGCGCGAAACGGTTTATTTTCCGTTTCTTTTTGTCACCAAGAAACCGTAAGAAAACGAAGGAGGTAAGAACAACTAATGTTCGTTGTATATAAGAACAGTTTGAAACGGTTAAATGCACTTGCCCTATGTATATATGTATGTAGGTGATAGGGCAATGCTTTCGTGTGCGAAGTTCACTTATTGAGGGCCAAATTGTTTGCGAGAGTGTGTAATAATATTTGTATTAAAACAGCTTAGAAATGAGAATATTAATCGACAATATTCTGCGGAATAACAATTGTACGGCGCGCGCTCAAAAGTTGCGAAAAGACGTATGCACGTATGTATGTATGCACGAAAGCGATACCGAAAAATGTTTGTGTGTATGTACGTATGTACGCGAACGAAAGCGAGATCAAAAAAATGCGGCGGCAGCGATTGCGCGAATAAATTACGATTGTGCTACTAAAAGGTTTAGAACCACATGTAATTTTTATAATAAATCACGTCGGGGTCACCAATGTTTGCGGGTACACTGATTTGTGCAACCGCCTTACTTTCGTAGTTTTTATTTTGCTTGAAAGCAAGGATTTAAGTTTATTAAATTTAATTGTGCCGCTGCACTTTTTACATGTTCTTTGAGAAGAGACTGTGGTTCAACTGAACTGAGTTAGATTTGACAGCTGCTAACATAAGACTTAACAGGTGCTTAGCATAAATTTAACAGATGCTTAGAACATAGATTTGGACAGCTGATTCTAATCGTATGGCAACTTTGAGCAATTAGATAAAGCAGTGATCTGCCGCCAACAAAGGGGTTGCCCCCAATATTTATTAAACCTTTTTTAACCCCCCACTTTAAAAAATTTTAATAAAATTAAAAATAAAAAAAAAAATATTTAAAATTTTTTTTAAAATAAAAAAAAAAAAAAAAAAAAAAAAAAAAAAAAAAAAAAAAAATAATTTTTTTAAAAAAAAAAAAAAAAAAAAAAGCCCCATTAAAAAAAAAAAAAAAAAAAAAAAAAAAAGCTAAATTTAGAATAGATTAAAAAGGGGTTGCCCCCAATACTTATTAAACATTTTTAATAACCCCACTTTAAGCAGATCTATTAAATGAAGTTGCAAATTAAAACTTTTGTTAATGGGTATTTTCAAGTCGACTACAAATTTAGACAATATCAACAATGTTGAGAAATAAATATTCAATTTATTTTTTTATGCGTTTAAAGAAGATATGCGGCCTCTTTAAATGGCCAAATATAGCATAAAGAAAAGGCTAAATATAGAATAGAATAACAGGAAGTTTTCCCATTTTAAAGACCTCTCTTTAAGCATATCTATTCAGTCTAATTAGTTGGATTATGTAAATGTTACATGTGCCTCTTGTAGCACAGTGTAATTATAAGAAAAATTGTATCTGCGGATATTAATCAATTCGTTTGCTTATTGATTAGCGGCGCACACGCTGCGGGCCAAGCTGAACTCGGGGAACCCGCATATCTTCGAGAGACGATGTAATGAAAGGCAGTGTTAATTGCAAGACAATTACGAAAGTGAACCACAAACCATTTGGCCTAAAAGTGGCTAAGACGGAAACAGCTCGAGTTCGGGCTAAGAGCAGTTAAACTGAAGGTAGCCTAATCTAATCGTAAACTAATTTCTGCTCAAAATTCATTATTTTACCTTTTGCAGGGTATTTCGAGTGGGGTATATTATGTGCTGATTAATATGAACAAACTTCGTTAACTAAATTAACACGACTTTTGCAAGGGCAGCGTGGGCGTGGCAACTCGAGACTGATGGATACTGATGTCAGAGGGGGGATACTACACCCAACCCAGTGCCAAGTCTATTACTTTTTTTTTCGACTCGCATACTTAGTCACACATTATAATTAACGCAGTCGGGAGTAGGGCTCTGGCTCTACCCGGGGGTCAAAGGCCACAGGCCACGGGCTAAGAAAGCAGGCAAGGAATTAATTATATAGCGACGAAAGTGTCATAAAGAGAAGTAGTGGGAGAAGCCGAACAAGAGACTGACATATCTCAAGTAAAAGAAAAATAATAGATCTAATGCAGGGGTTTCTTCAAGCAATTAAGGAAAGAATATGGCAGACAGGTCAGATTAAAGATCTGCTCATATTTCTGCAGTGTAGACAGTGTATAAAAATTAAATTGGATTGTATTCAATTTTCTAAACACTCACTTATGCAATAATTAAAATATAACTTGACTAATGTTATATTGTTTTTTAATAAACAATTTGGTAAAATACAAAGCGTTAAATTAAATATAAAACAACTAAAGAAAACCCATAAACACTCTAAATTAGCATAAAACGTCAACTTGATATTACCATTTTCTAATTGCATGTTTAGTTTGTAGTGTTTCTTGCCAAAATGGCAGAGGAAAAGCCCATCAGGCGAGTAAGTATGTACTTCCACAACATTGTAAAGTAATTTGAATGCACTTGATATATTTGGCAAATTTATCATCTCCTTCCCCACTCCCCCACAGCCAGCATGAGCTATAAACACGCCCCAGGCACACAGTTTCATTGCCAAACTAACAGCTGTATAGGGCGGGTTCCTAACAGAGAATACATAAATAAAGACACACACACACACACACACACACACACACACATGTTTCCCGAGCATTTTCAAGTGCCAAAAGCATGTAAAGCATTTTCCGCAAGGCTGCCTTCCTTTGCCTGCTGCCCTCCAAGGAAATGCGGGTGCAGGAAATGCAACGGCACTTTTTCAGTTACCAAAAGGCCACATCGGGAGATAGCCTGGCCTGCAACTGCTACCAGTACGAGTATCTAACACGTAGCTACGACAATGTTGCTGTGGTCGAAACTTTTCCAATAAAAAAGAACATTCGTGCTGGAACCCATATGTGATTTATGTGCCACAAACTCGTGTGTGGGACCTGGTAGAGTGATATATTTGGCTGTATTACGAGCACTTTAGGAGCAACTTTTGGCCAGTTTATATCAATGTAGTGTTTTGGCCTTAATTAACTATGAGAGAGAGAGATAGAGCGAAGACGTAGCACATCTATCATATATTCTAAATGGAATTATTGAAAAATTTGTTGTATTTGAAACCTCATGTATGACATAATCGCTCGAATTGTTACGGGGTATCTCAGAGCCTGCTGCCCTCGGGTGACATAGATACAACAAACAAAGTCGCTTTGTCGCCTCACAAGCAACAACAACAACAACAACGACAACAACAACAACGAAAGTGAAAGTGACAAAGTGAAGCGCAGAGAAGGAAACTGAAATTCGAGCGTGATAATGACAACGCGAAACTTCGGAGAACACTGTATACTTAAGGCATTAAAAACATTTCACCAAAAAAAAAAAAAAAAAAAAAAAAAAAACCAACAAAAGGTTGCAGTGCAGTAGAAACTCAACCATGTAATACCTTGCACTGCTCTCCCTCTCTCAGCACAGTTTATATCAAGTCTTATATGCTTTATTATTATAAAGTTGACTTTCTTTGCAAGCACACATATTTTCAGAGGTTCTCCCACACCTTCATCTGCACACAATGAGTATACCCTCGTTTTTTTTTTTTTTTTTTGTTTTTTTATCAATGGGAAAAGACTATAATAAGGGTTGAATTGCAGACACTCAATCGAGTCGGAAGTTTAATTAGGCGACGTTAAGCTATATAAAAGTTTGTTAAAACTTTCTCCTCAAGCTATACGTCATTATCGCTTCATCTACGCCGACTTCCTTGATGGCAAACAGCAAATCTTATGTCTGCAATCCTATATGCAAAGACGCTTTAGGGGTCTTAAAAAAAATATTACAAAGTTTTTTTTTTTTTTTCGTAATTTTGTCACCGTTGTTGTTTTTTTATTCTGCATAAAGTACTTAGGGCTAATAATATAATTAAAGTATATTTATATTTATATGTATTATGAATGGAGCAAGTGTCTACTCCGGGTTTATATCATCGCTCTCTACCATCTTCTTTCCTTCATCTTCATCTTCTTCTTCTTTAACGTTTTCATCTCATATGATGCTTCGGTTTCGCTGGGATGGCAAGTGTAGTTCCCTTCTCGGGGAACCGTACACTTGTCATCGATTAGCTATAAATGATTTACAGGATGCTTGGGTTGGCCAAGTGAGACAGAATGAATGTGTGGGTGAGGGGGATGGAGAATGTGGAGAAGTATTGATAGCACGATGAGGGGAAAGATAGTTGAAAATATTTTATATATACAAAAGTATTGGATAGCAAGAGGGGTTTGCTCTTCTCGCCCCCCTCCAGAGAGAGAGAGATGGGTCAGTTATGTCAGTTAGCTGAGAGTGGAGCAGGGCGTCAGGATTAGTAGTAGTTTCTGATTAGCGCGTCAACTGGACTAGTCAGCAGCTTGAGCCGAGTGTGTGTGTGTGTGTGATAAGTTCGAGGTTCGTGTTCATGGTTAGTCATGGTCATCTGTTGCTTAGTAGGGTCCAGACTTGCCGGGTGGGCCGTAGTTGCTGGATGGCGCCGAGATGTCACCACCAGAGAAGCCACCATCACCACCGCCAGTCGAGTAGCCGCCACCGCTGCCGCCTCCAATTCCGCCTCCGATGCCTCCGCCGATGCCGCCACCGATGCCGCCTCCAATGCCACCTCCAATGCCGCCTCCAATGCCACCACCACCACCGCCATCCTTCTGGGTCTTGTACTTGATGAAGTAGACCTCGGGCTTGGATGGCTGCGTGGGTGCGGGTGTTGGGATGACAATATCTTGCTGATCCTCGGGCTTCTTGACCAACACATAGACGAGAGTCTTCTCCTCATTCTGAGGCTGCAGCGGGATGATTGGTGCCTGGTACGAGGGAGGAGATGGCGCCTTGATGAAGATGATCTTGTAGTGCTTCTGGGACTGTCCAACTGGCAGATTTGGACGCTGACGAATCTCCTCCTGCTCTGGTGGTGGCACATGCACATAGATGTGCTTCTGCACCAGCGTGGTACCACCGCCGCCGCCTCCGAAGCCGCCGCCCGAACCTTGAATTGATTATTGAAGATTTAGACTGGAACGTTTCTTACACTTTAACACTTTCGCATAACGCACCTCCTCCGAATCCGCCACCGAAGCCTCCACCACCGCCGCCGCCGCCGCCGAAACCACCTCCAGATCCGCCACCGAATCCACCACCGCCGGATCCGCCACCGAAACCACCTCCACCGGAACCGCCACCGAAACCGCCGCCGGAACCACCGCCAAAGCCTCCGCCCAGGCCAATGCCGCCGCCGCCGCCATGGGAACCGCCACCGGAGCCACCGCCACCACCGGGACGGTTATAGTTGTAGCCAGCTTCAGGGCGCGCTGCGGCCAATGCCAGACAGGACATTAAGATGAAGGTTTTCATGGCTGCGCTTCGAGGATGCGATGAGACGATTGACGACGATTGAGTATCTACTGGTTTACGGGATTAGGATGCACACACACTTGCACTGTCACAGTAATCCTAGGTCTGTGCCGTGTTTGGGGTGCGATATATGCGGAGAGAAGAGAGTTAGCCTAAGCTGGATACACTGTGGGATCTGGTTGGTGCTGGGTCTCACGTTTTGGTTATCCTCTGACTGTGGGACTCGGTTCACCGATGTTTATTAGACCAAATCAAATGCTTCACTGACGAACCAATGCAGCCGCATCACGAATTTATACAGAAATCTGGCAACATCGATGTCACAGTTGCCTCAGTCGGCCACACACACACAGAGACACACACACACACATTGAGAGAGAGGCTTGCGATGATGATGATGATGATGCGACTTTGCTCATGTGCGGCTCGAGCGGCCCGTAGCATTGTGGCTGTGGCCAGTGAGCTGGCCAATAATGAGCAGCAGATCTCTCTCCCTTGTCTCACTCTTCCCGCTCCTGCCTCCCCTCTCCCAGTACCATGGTGAGCTTGCTCTCTGCCGCTCATTGTGTAGGAGCGGGCAAGTGAAACTGAAATTACCGCACAATCAACTTATTACCACATAGGCGTCTGCCGAGTCTCTGGCCGAGACTACAACGATTTCTCTCTCTCTTTCTCTCTTTCTTCCTCTCAGCTTTTTCTGTCACTCCAATCCAATGTACAATGTCGTGCACTTTCGCTCTCGCTGGCGGCGACATCATCGGCAGCTCCGCAGTTCGCCAGTTGGAGCTTCCAGCTCCAGCTCCCAGCTGCCACTTGAGCTGTGGCAGCCCAAGCGATCGGCTGCGGCTGCGACTCCAACTCCGACTGCGACTTTGGCTTTTCCTCGGTGCCGGCAGCAGACTTAATGAAAATAAAAGAAAACTCTTTTTTCTCTCTCTCTCTCTCTCTCTTGGCATGGAAAATGCACTCACGATCATCGTATTTACCATGGCTGGCAAAAAGTGAAAATCATAAGAAAAACTGCGAAAATCTCGGCCTGAATCTACTTCATGCTAAACAATGGTAATTTAAATAATTTGTGCGCGTATTGTGGGTTTACCTTTCGGATTCCGATTTGGGTTGCCATTGTGCGGCAATCTGAAAAAAAGGTACAAACCCTATATGAATTGCAATGCGTGTACCACACACACATACATACGGTACACATCTGCATACAAAAGTTTGTACTCAATTTCAGAAATTTGTGTAAGATCCACACAAGAGTAAGTGGAACGCAGAGTAATACGAGTTCAAATCAACTTGAGATATTGCTAACAATATTTGCAACTTCTTTTTTTTAAGGGGGGAGTTGGAGATATTATAGTTATGAGTTTTAAAAAGGTTTATAGTGATCAGAAGGAGGTATAACAAGATCTCTTATACTGTACATAGAAATATGTAGGTATAATGAAGTTTTTTCTTTTTTTTTTTTTTTTTTTAATATAATATATTCTCGTAGATTGTTATTCGACGATCTTATATTGAGTAAGTAGTCTTCTCCTTTTTTTTACATTCATTTCCACAACAGCGTAATTAAATCCCAATCTCATATGACTCATCTCAAGTTCACAATGGGATTGTAAACTTCATCCCACTGTAAACACTTTACATTCATGCAAACGCATGGAATGCATTGAAAATTAGCAACTTTCGTAATACACCCATAAATTGCAGATTATCATCGGCATATATAAGGTTTTATACCTTTCCAGCTTACGCTTAGACTCGACAATTATTTATAAGCTTATTTCACTTCAAAGTTGAAAGGGATGCGAAAATTTAAATGTAATTTGATAGCTTAGAAAAAAGCTTTACTTCATAACAGAAAGTTCTTATTAACCCCCAAAAAAAAAAAAACTTATTTCTTTCTGCATATAATTTGCACAGATCATTAAACCGCAATTGGCAATAGGCAAATGTTAACTCGTTAAAGAATCTGTGCTGCAAAAAGTCGTTGACACTAATTAGCATTTAAAAACCAAGCAAAACTGAAGATGGCAACAGGTTGCAAGTCTCTGCAGGTCTCTGCAAGTCGCTGCATGTCTCTGCGAATCTGCAACTGCAACTGCAACTGCGAGTGGCCGGCAACAATCTGGCCGAAACACATAACAAACATGCTGTCAAAATGCAATAAATAACAAGTTTATGTATATCTCGTGCCGATCTGTCGATGAGCACATCGCACATCGTACATGGCCCAAAGCACTCAAGGCATATCGATCCTGAGGGGGATTGGGGCAGGGGGTACACAAAAAAATGTCAAATGTAAAACCAAAGGGGCCCAAAAAAAAAGGCAAAGGAGAAAAGTGAAAACAGTGAAAATAAATAATAAATAATAATAAAAGTAAATAAAATAAAAGTAAAATACAATTCAACAATTCAAAAATTTGCACGCTCTTGTCGCCGTCGCCGTTGCTGTTGCTGTTGTGTTTGCCTAACAAGCAGGAAGTGGTATCGCTATAAGGCAGACGCAGTGTGCGCTGGAGATGCCACTGCATCATCGCACACTCTCACACACACTGACGCACACTCGCAGTAACAATAACAAGATGTAGGAAGCAACACAGACATCATCAACTTCCTACAAAATCCCCAGCCATGACATTTGCACAGCACCCACCGAAGTCTCCAGCTGCAGATTGTGGCCATATCGGAGGCAGCAGCAGCACCGACAGCAGCCTCATCCCGCAGGATGCCACATGAGACCACGCTTTCTGCTCCCACTAATGCAATTTGCGCACTGCTCACTAATCCTTCTGCATTGATTACTTATTGCTTCAGTCCTGGAGGAAAACTGCTGCAGCAAGAGATAAATAGCTTAACTAAAGTCCCCCAGGTAAATACGAGACAGGCCAGACGTATCGGACAATTAAACAGCTGCACTTTTGGGATCTTTTATCAGCAAAAGTAATACAAGCTCCTCAGCTGTCGGAAACAAGCAGCTGAGAGACTTATCAGTCATTATATCCATTCCAATTTCCCAGTTCTTAGAGCTAACTTAATAATACTTGGTAGACATTTTTTCTCTTGCTGCAGACTGTGTATAAGGCGGAAAACGGGGAATTTAAAATTTTTAAGAAAACAAAAAATGCTGGAAATTTTACAGGGGGGACCCCTACCGACATTGCAAAAAATTTTGAAATTTTTAAAAACTCTTTATTGCAATTATTAAGATGCAGAACTAATAGAGGTGCCAAACCATAAATAAAATGTCATTCCGCGAGAAAATCGGTTGATTTTTGAGAAAGTTATGATAGGTGAAGAATGAGCTTGGATGTGCTGTCGAGTATCTACATGTCTAATTTTTGGTCCACTTTGACATGATTTTTGGCCAAAAATTAAGTATCGTCCAAAACACTTTTAAACACTTGTTTAGTACTAATCTTGACCTCCGCAATCGATTAAAAGTGAAAGCGGGAGATTTAAAATTTTTAAGAAAAAAAATTTGTGAAAATTTTACAGGGGGGACCCTTACCGATATTGCAAAAAAATCGAAAAATTTCAAAAACTCTTTATGGCAATTATTAAGATGCAGAACTAATAGAGGTGCCAAACCATAAATAAAATGTCTTTTTTCGAGAAAATCGGTTGATTTATAAGAAAGTTATGATAGGTGAAGAATGAGCTTGGATGTGCTGTCGAGTATCCTACATGTCTAATTTTTGGTCCACTTTGACATGATTTTTGGCCAAAAATTAAGTATCGTCCAAAACACTTTTAAACACTTGTTTAGTACTAATCTTGACCTCCGTAATCGATTAAAAGTGAAAGCAGGAGATTCAAAATTTTCAAGAAAAAAAAATTCTGAAAATTTTACAGGGGGTACCCTTGACAAAATTTCGAAAATTTTAAAAAAACTTTTTTTTTATTTTTTTTTTTATTTAGAAAAACTAGGTATGCCAAGACATAAGCAAAATATCATTCCATTTGAAAATCGTGATCTAAGTTATGACCTATCGGGACTATTGTTTGGAAAGTCACCCCTTCTAGGCTGTTCAGCACAGAAAGAAGCAGAGAGAGAAGGAAATTAATTTCCTAACTTGTCACTGAACTTGTGCCCCCGCATTTGAACTTTTGCTTCAAATAGAAAACATTCGTGTCGCTGACAGGTGCGTCTCCCTAACTGAGACTTGCTGCGACTATATATATATACAGGTGCATTAGTGAAGCTGTTAATTGAATTCCAGGCAACGTGCAACATGCGTGTAGCAAGGTCGTTCCTGCTTGTGGCTTCGTTCTCGACAGGTGCAAATTGTGCATTTAGTTGGGTTAGGTTGGTTTGTAGGTCGAGAGACCTTTTAATGTGCATTTCCAGGTAATTAATGATAGTCGTATAATACTCTCTCTACTCTATTCAAATTTCCGGCAGTAGAGTTTTCCGATTTTCGATTTTCCCTGAGCTAAGCTGCACAAAGACCTCAACAAGTTTTGCTGTCTACAAAAGCTTTCAAGGTTTTACACTACAAACGAATTAAGAGTTAGTGCAAAATGTCAGTCAGGTTGGAATTAACGGATATAACAACAACAAGAAGACACTTTGCTGACGATGATGTGCGCGACCAGAGAGCGAAGCGTACAACGCGGCGTATGCGTAACTTTTTGTAATGAAGTCCAATCATTAAACTGAAACGCTGCTTATCTCTCTCTCTCTATCTCTATCGCATTTATCCGCTTCCCTACTGTGGTTTTTTTCTTATTCAAATCATAAAAGTTCATGTAATGAACTCATAAAAGTCAACGACATAAAAGTTACACCAAGCACACTCAAGTGACATTTGCTTTGGGTTACGAATAGTAAACGAATCCGAGATTGATCTGACCCAAATTGGGCAAGTAGCGCACTCATAGCATATACATATAGTATAGTAGAAGCTAAGCAACTTTTAGAGTGAAAACTATCAATCAATGTTAGAAATTATACATAATCCCAAACAAACTTTACTAAGTCATACCCTGCACTTATTTAAAGAAGGGTATATACTGCGTTTATGTGAGGCACATTATAGGAATTGTATGAATTTGCAAATTTATACCCTGCACTCATTTAAAAAGGGTATACACTGCGTTCCTTCCAGGAATTGTATTGAGGCGCAGCCAACTTAATTTCAGAATTTATGTATTACGTAGCATAAAAGACTCAGAACCGTATAGAGTATATAAAGTGCTTCAAGTTAGCCAACTTAACTGACTATCAACGAAAATATACTCTGTACAGTCTATTACATCTTCCTTAGTGCAGATACACCTGCACAAAGTTAGTTTACACTTTTTTTTTGCATATCTTTATAAACATTGGCAATATTTACATATCTGACGAAACATTTTGTCAAGACATCATCAACATCTCAGGCACCTAACTAACTCTTTTTCCTTCTTCTCCCTCTCTCTCTCTCTAACCCCCTTCCCACCCACATTCCACAGCCACTTTATAAATAATTCGTGTAATTTGGAGAACTGGCGGCAACTGTAGAAGATAATGCAAATGGTCATTAGACTGAGAGAGGAGCCAACGTTGCGCTGCAGCCGACGCTGAGTGACCACAGTGCATCCACACCGCCTCCCGCCTCCCTGCCTGCCTGCCTCCTCATCGCATCCCCTCTTCGGGCTTATGTAACCATTTGCTGGCTAGAAGAAACCACAATTATTTACATAAGATTCGCTGAGGCAGATGCATTGGGGAAGAGACCTCTCACTTTTTTCCTTTCCTGTAGTATCATCATTTGTATCTATCTATCCATCTATCTATCTATCTATCAGTACTATGCGTCTCCTTGACAGCGGCTCAAGTGATTGGACAGCAGAAAACTTGCCAAAAAGCATTTTACCCACATTCCTTGGCACTCATCCTACTCCATCTCCCGCTCCCACTCCCACTCTGATTTATTAAGCTTGAACGAAACTGCTTTTGTTGCGGTACTTAATTCCAGCGAGGCACTCCAGAAAATGTTCTGGCATTTCAATTCGATACAGTGGGGACATTTTTAGGCTTAAGAGTCTTGTAATTGAATTTGTGAGAGCTTAAAACTAAAGCAGACCATGGGAACAAAAATTAAGTTAAAGCACTTTCGGGAAACTTGAAAAAAGCCAAGCAATTTAATTTTCCTCTTTGTGCACTCTGTCAGCCACTCACACTGACCTCACTCGTAACTTTGGTAATCAGTTTTTTTTACAGTTTTCTAAGGTATCTTACCAACTAGTGCCCTCGACTTTATATTTCTTTAATTGTTGTTAAAGTTTCGCACCTCTTAAAGCGAGAAAGAGAGAGAGAGAGAGATAGAGAGATAATAAAGGCGGAGTCTGCAAGAAATACAAAATTGCATTTTGCGTAAATTGCTTTCGGTTTTGAAAACTTTTAGCCACAGATCAGGACAGTCTGCGCTGCTAAAACTCAAGCTGAAGACGTGAGGTCAGAAGATTGATTAAGCACAAACATGCCCAAAAGACATCCGTAATAAAATCCCCAGCCACTTGACCGGTGTAACCAGTCAAATGTGGAGTAAAGCATTAAGATCAAAGCAGAAACAAAATAAATGTGCCAAGATAAATAAAAAAAAAACAGGAGAGAAAGGTGCGATACGACATGACGAAGGTTTTAATACTCTTGCAGCTTATAACATCAAAAATTATCTAGATCTGCTATACATTATGAAGCATTGAAGAAAAAAGATTATATTTTCCTTAAGTAAAACTTAAAAAACCTAAATCGAAAAAGTTTTATTGTAGTATCTACTATAAATATATTCTAATCTTCAAGGCAAACTTCTAGCCTGTATCAAAATACACTCTGCTAGGGTATTACAGCACTAAAGACCCCCCGCTCTACATAAATCTTTTTTAAAATCAATTAGGGCCAATAAGAGTAAATGACATAAACTGAAAGTAAAAGAATGCTGCGTACGATCGGACAACAGACCCCCATGGATGATCCAGTCAGTAATGATGTTATATAACTGACGCAGATCTCCAAAGTGGGAAGAATTCAATTGAAAGTGCGCCAATGGAGGCGCGAGATAATCAATGCGATTTATAGTGGCAGCCCAAAAAAAAAAAAAAAAAAAAAAAAAAGAGAAAAACGCGTGGCAAACGCGCCACAAGGATGCCACAACTTACCGCAAGTCAAGACGGGTCAGGCAGGCACAAAGACGCCCGCAACCCGTTCCGAGTTTACAGCAAAATCTTCGATTAGGTAAGAGAGCGCAAATTGAGCGAAAGATAAATGGCCAATTCGATTCGCCAGTCTGAGATTCCCACCGAACCGCTAAGAAACTTTCGCTTTTCATCTGCGAATACCCGAATCGCGTTGATGATGATGCTGCTGCTGCACACTCTACCACTTCCTCTCTCCCCTCCCCTTCCCCTTTTCCCTTGTCAAGTGTCAGCAAATTAATTCACGACAATCGGACACAGGATCCTCCTCCATCAATGGGGACAAAGTCCAGACATACGTAGTTGTCAATTGCCAAATGAATGGATTTCAGATGGAAGATATATATGCATATCTTTGATATGTGTAAAATTCATATGTATGCTATATTTATACCCTGTAAAAACAGCAAGTTGTGCATACACAGAGTTTTGAATGTAAATATGTCTGTATGAACGCGTAGAACTGAGAGATCTTGAGAGCGGGAGTCATGATAGACATGTGAGATTATCTACATGTATATGGCAGAGTCTGAAGGTGTTTTAGAATTTTGACACGCCCACTTAAATCCATAAAAAAAATCAATTGCCTTTTATGCTTATATAATTAATAATGATAATAATAATCAAACTAGAAAATAAACATAGAGTTAAGATGGAAATTGTTTCTTAACCCTTAACTCTATAAACTGCCACAGTTTTAGTGGGTTTTGTGGGAATATTTATTATGAAATTCATTATAAAATTCAAGCCAAGTACTTCAGCAGGACAAAGGTTTTTTTTTTTGGTAACAGGTAACAGTTAACAGGTGAAAATGGTTTGTTTGGCTTTTGCATGCAACGCTGACATTGTAGCACCAGTTTTTTGTTACCATTGTTGTTGCTGCTGCTGCCGATACTGTTGTTAGTTTTGGCCATTTTGTTATTGTCATCGTTTAATGAATAAGAGCAGCAGCAGCAGCAGCAGCGGCGGCGACTTGAATTGGCAGCGTAAATATTAATGAGTGAACGTGTTTGGAGTTGTGGCAACTGTTGTTGTCATTTCCACTTACACACACACAGATTGCCATACATACACACATACATACATATGCATTGCTGTCTGTGTACTTGTAAATTATGAAGTGATCATTATGCCTCAGCGAAATGTCTTTATCGAGTGCCGGAAAACCAAACTGACAACTTGAATCCAGGCAAAAGGAAAGGGAAAGGGTCAAGTCATGCCAAGCGCTTAATCTGCTGCAACTGGAGGAGTCTTCGCCACAAGGTCGCAATGCAGAGATTCCATTACGTGGCTTCAAAATTGGTAACAAAAATGGGCTAAAACGTTGTAAAGATACGAACTGAAATAGATACACGATCATTATGTTTTTTAGGTGTAAAGAGATCTCTTTTAATCCCTGCTGCTTTTACAGTGATTGCCACCTCAATGCATGAGCCTATGGAATACATACTCTATAGGGTACCACATGCCGCCTACTGTTTTTTTTTTTTTTACTAACCATAATTACCTTGTACCAGTGGCACTGGGTGTATGGAAAGAGACGTGTAAACATTTTGCAAGTTGAATCTAGCATTATAAATAGACTTGCCTATGTGCCTAGTTCTCCTCCTCCTCCTCCTCCTCTCCTGCTCCTCCAACTGTACACGCACCTGACGCGCGATTCAGAGACTTCAGAGTGGAAAATGAAAACTGTGCAGCAGACGAAAAGGTCAGTGGTTAAACTGGTTTTGTTTCATGCCTACGCCAACATTTTGCCCAAATCGATGCTCCTCTCTCTCTCTATCCATTGCCCTGACCCCTCGCTGCCAGCTCCACTCGCGACATCCTCAACAGCTGCAAATCAGACTGATGCAGTAACCGCAAATGGCCGCACCAATACACACACTTAACCTTGTAGGCCTTGCCACAGTTGCAACTACAACAACAGCAACAACAACAATCGCATTAAACACGACAACAACCAGTGAGATTGGCAGGCCAAGGCCTTTCTTTGCGGGAATGAAAGGCGCTTACCACATGCCACATGTCTCTCTGCCACTTTTGCCACATGACTCTCAACCTTTCGACAAGGGCGCCTCGAAAACGTCGCAGGAAATGCCCAAATGCAGCACACATGCCACACCAGGCCAGGCACACCTTAAGAAAAGTTAAGAAAATTCCATGGAAAATAAATCAATGTGAAGTGAAAACAGACTTAGAAAATAAAAAAAAAAATAAAAAAAGAAAGCTGGGTAAAGTTCTTCAAACTTCGTTTTCGACATGCAAACTTTGCCACAAAATTGATGTACTCTGCTCACATGAAATGTAGCGTATTATCAATGAAAGTGAAAAACCCATTTAAAGGCAGTTAAAATTCAAGTATCTTTTAAATGGTTCTACAGTTTAACGCACATTTAACGAAAACTTTCTGCGCACACACTCGACAATAGAATACCCTGCACGCTCTCCCTCCCTCTCTCTCCCCCTATTGCTCTCTTTCCCACAGAGATATGAGAGCTCTTGCAATACAAACAAAATCGGAAGCTGCAGTAAATGGTTTGACCATTCTCAAAAACGGTCGAAGGGTATAGAAATATCCTTGAGTGGCCCCACAGACGTTCTCTC
This sequence comes from Zaprionus tsacasi, assembly GCA_018904105.1. Taxonomy (NCBI): domain Eukaryota; kingdom Metazoa; phylum Arthropoda; class Insecta; order Diptera; family Drosophilidae; genus Zaprionus; species Zaprionus tsacasi. Next base: position 20,622 of record JAEIFR010000091.1, read on the forward strand.
TTAATAGCCCCATAAAACGTGACAGCAATAATACTAACATTATACTATCTGCCAGGCACAAGTTCCACTGTTCCAATGTTGGCACTCTGTAGTGCCATCTTGAAGCTAAGCAAGCATAGAGCAACGCTGGGGTATGATGAACTGTTAAATACGCTTTACTTTAAAGTGCTTTCAATGCATTTCATAACATTAAAATATAAACAGTAATGTTCGAAGAAATTTTAACATATATCATTATATATCACAAGCTTTCTCAATATAATCTAGAAAAGAAACTCTTAAATCATTTATTATATTTTATTTTTATATTTTTCATTTTATATCTACAATATTATATCTCAAATCCACTCTGCACTTTTTGATAATTATAAAGCGATTAGTTCATTTCTGCCTGCTTCTAGTGTTGAAAAGCGTTTTAACACTACGATATTCGATAAATACCTATCGATAATCACTTTTAACCAATTGCTAGTGTTGCGAAACGTTTTGAACTTCTCTTTGGGCTTTTGTTACACACTCTTTCACCAAGCTAATGTACTCGTCTCTCACCCACTTTTGTTGGCATAAAAAATTGGCAATGATAGCATAACATTATTATCGTCTGGGGGGCAACTAGGCAGCAGGTAGAAAGTGCAGAGTGCGAAGCGCCTGCGAGACAAAGAGCAGCATTTATATATTTATTTACAAGACACAAAATTATTTTCACCACACTATACTCGTATTGTGTCTGGGCTGAAAGAGCAGCAACAAAATGGGCCTGTAATCGAGGGGGCTACACACACACATACCTAAGTTCACTGGCCGCCCAAAAGCAGTTGCTGTTGTTGTTGTTGTTGTTGCCACAAATCCAAGTGCCACACGGCAAACAGACTGACTGTTGCAGCCATTAGAGCAACAAATCATTTTGCAGCAGCAGCAGCAGATGGGACAATGAGGCACGCTCCGCCTCTCTCTGTCTCTCTCTTGAGCTGGGGTCTGGCAAGGGATAAGCGACGTAATATAGTTGTCTTTTACTGGGTCTGGTTGTAAACAAAAAGTCGTGTGTGTGTGTGTGTGTGTGTGATATTACGACACTTTGCAGTTGAAGATTTATGCACAAATTGCGGCAAGTGTAAACTAATTACAGGTTACTACAAACTCATTGCAACAACAGGCAAAAGAAAAGCCAAATAAGCGTTACATTTCAAAGGGTAAGAAGAAGAAGAAGAAGACTGTCTTATTAGTTTCGTGCATTTTAAATGATATTATTGTAATTAGTTTTCTGAGAATTGTAATAATTTATCATCGAGCGCGCAACCCTTCTGAAATTCATTGAAAATTTATTTGCCAAACAATTCAAATAAATGTTTTTACTTTCCGTCAACATTTTCCTGAATACGCCCAACCTTCTCACTCCCACGCCCACACACACACACACCGAGACACACACACACACACTCAAAGAGACTTGGTAATGGGCATTGAAAGCTCGAAATTGCCTGACAGGGACAGGTAAATCGCGCTATGTCGGCCAGGTAATACATTTTTGGGGCGATAGGCTCTTTTGGGATTTTCAATTTACAATGTTACATCGATTCGAGAGACTTTTGTTCATTTCATGGTGTAGTAAACATTTTAATTACAACAACTTTAACTCCACTGGGTGTGCTACGCGCCTGGGCAGGCCTCTTTTTGTGTATACCCTGTAAGTGTGCATGTTCAGCAGCGGGTGTGCTTGAGTTGTTGTTGAGGAAATAATATTTTCGATTACTTTAAATATTTGTAATAAAAGCCTAATTTAAATATACTTTTATAAATAAATTTGTCTGTCTTTATTACAGGGTAACTTTTATTCCAGCATAGATAAATTAAATACAACATAAGTGCGAGTTACCTTTGTTCGTTGACGCCTCGAAAACGAATCGAATGTATTGGCTACCAGAGTTTCAAGAGCTCCACACTCTATAATATTAATGTTGCCTGCCCTGCTCACTGTTTTTGGCTAATGTGATAATGATTTCGTATAATTGCAAAGGAAAGTATTAAATTTTATGTTCTGTACACATAAAAAAAACCTCTGATTGTACAGTTTATAAGCTGACTGGTTTTTAGTGCGTTACTGACCTGAATTCGCTAAGCAAATAACATAAAAAAAAAACAAATAAAGATAGCTTGCACGACACCAAGATACCCCTTAGTAAAGTTTAAAAAAGCAATTAAATCTTAAAATGATTTCGAGGGTGCTGCCACGCCTTCTACTGCCTGTGACATATTTCTACACAAAGTGTATATACCCTTTGTAGGGTATAAACACTTAAAACAAGCTGTGTGTCCAAAAAAACCTTTCACTTTTCGTTGTACCTAGAATAAACTTGTTCGTCGTGGCGGACAAACAAACAAGATGATGTCGCCTTTATGTAACACCAGCAACAACAACAACGACAGCAACAACAACAACTACAACAACAGCTCAGCAGATGTAACAACAATTGCAGCGACATCTGTCAGTGTTGGCAAATGCAGCCAGTAAAGTCGCCGCTGTCGGTTCAGTCAACTCATCATGGAGACAAGGAACTGCTCCTACCTGGTAATGGAGCAAGTCATGCCACTCAGTCAGCGGACAGAAGCCGCCAATGACTTTGCCCAAACTTCGAGTGAGTCAGTGTGTGTGTGTGAGAGAGTGTGTGTGTAACTGGAAGATATATAAACTTGCCAGCTGGTGGGTTAGCTTATTTGAATTCCAATCTAATTAATGAGCCTTAATTAGCTAATTTATGGCCCAAATATACGAATTAGATCTATTTATTCAGGACATGCCAAACAAGGAAAAAAAAAGGAAGTGTGCTGCAGGTGTCGGAACTGAAAGGAATATTATTATCGAATATTATTAATTGCTTCATATTTAATTACTGAATAAATATTTGCAGGGCGCACAAAAACACACACACTTGCTGGACGGACTCATTGATCATGGGCCAAGGCCCATCATGTCACCTTCCCTGTCAATTTGTCATGGGCTTTGCAATCGATAACAATTTTAACTTAAAATTCACTTTAAAAAAATATGTGCATAAAATGCCGGAAAATCAGCTAAGCGTATCCGAAAACCAAATGGCAAGATACAAAGGCAAACATAAACGAATGGAATGGCTTGGAATCACCAAGGAGAGGAGAGAATGGTTGAATGCAGATGATATCTTTTGCTAATTGCAGCATGCATAACTGGTACCTGACGCCCGCTGCAGAGGTAGCTGCCCAGCGGGTATATTCGCTTGGGCAACAGCTTGGCGGCACGCACAACCTATACAACAAGATCTACCTAATTTATAACTTATTTATCTGACTTACTTGCATATTTATTTGATTTTCAATTCACATTGTTTTCTAATTGCACTTGGCGTCTTCGATTAACTGCATATCGACTTAAAAGTTATCGACCTGCCACCACATTTCATAAATCATTGATCAAGTGCAATTAGAGTGACCATAATTTGCATGCAAATAAAATCAGTTACAAATAAGTTCGAGCAATTGCTTGCAGTATATAAAAACATATATAATTGTTCTTTTTCAGTCTATAAGTCGGAACAAGCGTATGTCACAAACTGCAAGGGTATGTGTGCGTGTGGGTGTGGATGCATGCAGTCTGGCAAGCAGCTGTAGCACTGGCAAAGAAGCCTGGGAATCCTCTCACTTTTTTTCCCATGCACACGCCATTGTATGTAAGCCACGAGATGATGAAGACGATGCGACGGGAACTGTGACCCAGCTGCTGCCTCAGCTGTTTCAACTGCCCGGTCCCGGCCCCAGCTCCAGTCTGCTGCCTGCTGCATGCTGCCTGCCTCTTGGATATGACACTGATTACGTAAGACGAAATTAACATTTTAACACAATTGCAGCGAAGCAAGAAAGGCAGAAAGAAAGCAGGAGAAGATGAAGTAAAAATAATACATCAAACAGTGAGGCAGTTTGGGGCGGCATCTCATCAGTCGGTGTGCTGTGCTGTGACGTGGTCAGGGGGAAACACTCAACCTAGGATTTGGTCAGTAACCCACACGCACACACACACACACAGATGTACCACGTCTAGACGCACACAAAAAGACAACTGCAGCCGGTTGCGCCTCTTGCAGTCAATTATGCAATTAAAGCTTTACATGCGAGCGCAGGCAACAGTTGCAGGTCGCCACCAAATGATGCGAATTTCCAATGCGCTGGCGTCGATTTGACAAAGCGACAGCTCTCCAGCTGCGTCTAGCGATGAGTGCTCCGACAAGCAGCCAACCGCAGTCACATCACCACAAGCGACAGCAGCAGCATCCGCAGCAGCAGCAGCCACAGCATCAGCCACAGCATTATGTGCCATCGAGTTACATTTGCCGCCAACGGCAATAGCCCATCCGACTCAATGGCAAACTGACTGTCTGTCTATAAGTCTGTCTGGCTATCGGACTGTCTCTCTGTCTATCGGACTGTCTGTCGGACTCTGTCAACTGTGGCGTGTCATCGCCGTAAGTCAACAGTTTTATTATTCCTTTTAGTTGATTGTTTTTATTGCATTACATTTTCGCTTTTGGCTGCCTTTTTCCGTTGTCTAGTGTTATTCCCACAGCTAGACCTGCTGCTGCTGCTGCTGCTCCTCATCTCGCTGCATCCCACCTTGCCAGTCAAGCAATCGGTCGCCTTTGATTTGCAGCTCGTGCAAATTCGTTTGCGCAAATGCAACGTCGTCGCTTCGATTCAGTTGGCGCAATAAAGAAGAAGCTTTTGAGTGGAGCCTCGCATGAATAGTCAAAGTACAAATCAATTCAGTTATCGTCATACAACTGCTTTATATATATCCCATATGTATCAAATTAATTTGGCTGAGAAGTTTGCTAAGAAAGAAGGGGTATGTATGTATATAAATTCAATTATTGTAAGTAAATTCTAATCAAATCTTGATTTGTAGGTTCTTTAAAGTGGGAACACATGGTCCAAAGTATAAAGAATTGATTTACAGAGTCTTCTGCAGGTATCGGGTACTATATTCTCTACAAAAAGACATCTTATAAGCTTGATATGTTCATAAACTTTTCATCTACATATATGCTCTTTAAACTGGATAACTGTAGCACACTGTTTATAGAGTATGAATCCATGCAAAGGTTTCGTATAATATCGTAATTAATTTGTGCACAATTTGAAGTTTTTCTTCTTATATATAACTTTCTATCTTGCATAGGAACAAAAGGGAATAAGTACTCAACGTATTCTATAAGATTCCCCGCTGGAACGTGGTATAAACTCTTCGGCATCACTTGGTTATGTACATCCTCAACTTCAACTGGCGCCGTTGTGATAATTTGCTAATCATTTTGGTTAACAATCTCGCAGTTTGCACAGCGGCAACGAGGAAGAAATTGTCAACGGGATAGTCATGGGAAAATATGGTGAAATAGTCGGTTGACGGTTGCCCATATGCGGATGGCTTTCAAAGGATGCTGGAGATGGACTAACAAGACAGGCAAGCAAGCAGACAGTGAAAAGTGAATGGCAGATGATGTTGCGTTGGGCGCCAATTGCTTCGAATATTTATATATTAGATTGGCAGGTATTGTGGGAGGAGAGGAGGAGGTGGCACATCTGCCTGCAGCTGGGCCACTATCAATATTGCCTTTTGTATATTATCCGCTCACGTCTGGTTAAGCCTACCTTATGGTATGCTGAGCAGGCATAAAGAGAAACTGATGGATAGACGATTCCAACTTATGGCATGGCTTAATTAGGCAAACTCGGCAAATGTTAATTAAAGACAAACTCATCTCCAATATTAACTAGATGCCAGGCAGAGCCTGAGCCTGAACTGGGAAGCTGGAGAGCAGTTGGCCAGCTGCGTTGCCGACATTCAGGGGTCAACGTCAGCATATAAATTTGTTGTTACCCCGAAACGGGCTTTTTCGTTTTGGGGCTTGACGGGCCGCAGACGTCGGGCGTCCTCTATGGAAATTCCACAATGGCTCGTTTAACAACTGGTTACGTGGTCGCTTGGTCTTCGTCACCCGCAACGCTGCTGCTCCGCCTGCTGTGTGACCCAAACGCTTCCTGAATGCCAGCAAAACCGATCGTTGTCTTTTGCCACAAAGGTGGCATCTTTAGACACAGTTGCAGACACTGCAGGCGGGCAACAGCCGGAGATGGCATGGAGATTCCACATGGCTTGGCCCGTTGCAATCGCATCACGTACGTGGCACCAACTAAGCAGCGCGTTGCACGCGCCGCATAAATCTTGCAAAAAACATTTATTTATTTAAAATACATACTATATTACTATAGTATAATGCAACTGGTTGGTTGCCTGCCCCGGGCAGAGGCTGTCACACACCAAGCTGATTATATGAACATTGTATGGGAATTTGTAATGCTGACAAGCTGCACCCGCTCCTGCTGAACCCAGCTAACAGTACAGGATGCAATTGGAAACCAATTGACTCTGTATGTTTGCCACGAACAAACTGAACTTTAGCATTAGCATGTCGATTTGTTTAAACACGAATTTCTCCCCCATAATATTCAAACTTCAATAATCCCACTTGGATTATTTCTACTTCTTCCTCTTCTTCGTCGAATGGCGAACGCAAATGCTTGGAAAATTATTTTGGTAAAAAGGGTTTTCCATTGACTTGGAAAATGCACAGCACTTTGTGTATTTATTGTAAGTATTTAATATGGATTTGTAGGGAAATGCCAGATGCCAAATGCCAAAAAGCGAGAAGAAAAAAAAACACGAATACTACGGGGCGTAAAAAGGTCTTCGTGTAGGGTTCAAAGGGATGCCGCATTTTCATTTGCCATTTATTTAATACGACATTGGCCAGCTTTGGGTTCTTTCTACACGGGCGCGTTTCTACTCCTCCTCCTCCTCTTTCTCCTGCTCTCGGCTAATGGCCAAATCCATTTTGCCTGAAATTAGTTTTTGTGGTCGCCAGGTATGGCGGGGATTTATGTTATGTTTTTCTAGGGTCCGTCCAGGGGGTAGGGGTAAGGGGTTGCTAAGCTTTTGGACTTACCTTGCGCTTGGAGCGCGCCATGCGTTGGTCCCGCGAATTCTCTGCCTCGCCCGGTGGTCGCTTGCCCCACACGGCAATGGCGATGCGGGTGTAGGTGAATATGAGCACCAGCAGCGGCACGATGAACTGCAGCGTGAACAGAGCCAGCGTGTAGTAGTAATCCTGTCGACCCTGTGGCCAAACTTCGCGGCAAATGTATCTGATGTTGATGTCCAGGCAGGCAGGCAGTCAGGGCACGGCACGGCAGGGACACACAATGATGATGGAGCAGAGTGACAAGAACGGAGCACGGAGAATGTTGCGTGCATGCAATAAAATGGAAGAACGCAAAAGCGAAACGCAAAATATTGCATTAGTAGTATATGGTAGAGCGGATGGAGCAGAGCTGTGGACAGTGGGACAGATGCGGGAGGGAAGCGACAAAAATTTCAACCCATTTCGTGCTGCTGTCAAATGCATATCTCACACACACAGACACACACACACACAGAGAGAGAGGCACAACCACCTTCACCTCCGATGTGCAAGTGTGCAACAACAATGGCGGCACAATAATCCATTCTGGGGTTTTCCCCGAGTTTCGCAAAAGATTCGAGCTATTTGTTGGTCCTCCAAAATTTGCATAATCTGAAATGCATAACGGACATTTTTATGTGCTCTTTTGTCAGTTTGTACTCTCTGCGATGCCTGTTTTTGATAGCCAGCCCAGAGAATGAAGGCTTCTTTGACCACTGTACAATGGGATAAAAAGGCGGAAAAACTCACTGCACAATAGAACAAATTGTGAAGGCATAAAATAGCAAATTTTAAAGAAATTTGTATAGGTAAAATAAGTAAAGATATATGTAATAATATGATATATGCCTAGAAAATGATTAGGGTTCTTAAGCAGTTCGAGTAGGGACAGACATACTTCTTGAATCAATGCTTCCAGCTCGTCAAATGGAGTGCACACATATCAAGCTTATAAACACACCCTCAACCCGAGTTTCCACCATCTACCCATTCATACTTACTTTTCGCATTTTTCGTGCCAAAGTGAGCCATGCGGCACCTCCAGGCGTGAGACCACCGGAATGGGAAAAGCGGTCGCCAATGCAATAAACCAAATTCCGGCAATAATGAACTTGGCATAGCTGAAAGTTAAAAGAACCAGTAAAAAAGAAACTTAAAATAGTTTTTTTTTATAGCTACTAAGAAGGTGTATAAATATACTGTATACGATATTCTACCTTAACTTGTATATAGGTAAAACAAAATTAACTTAAATAGTTGTATAAATTTTCTAGCTAAATTCGTGTATACCCTGTATCAAATTAGGTACTAGAATATTCTAGTATATTGTGGTATGAATATTCTAGAATATTATAGCATGAATATTTAAGCATATCATTGTATTGTTAATACATACTTGCATATCATGAAGGTTTACTCATTATCGTTACAAGAAATAATATTTAGGTTCCTTTGAGTGAAAAAAAAATATATAAATCGACTCGTCTAATGTTATTATATTATTATTATTTCTAGGAAATAAATTCACATCGAGTTGGTATACCCCTTTGTGTACAGGGTATAGAACCTACAAACACACAACCCAACTAAACCCACTGCCCATCAACCTATACGCACTCACGCGATCCTTCCTCTCTGTATGCTTTTAATGTTGTCGAGAATGAGGCGCTGCGTGCTGACGCTGGGTAATTATGAACCTTATTTACTTCAGTTCTTGCAAATATTTGCACAAGCCACGAAAGCTTCTGCTGCTTCTTCTTCCTCTGAGTGGCCCCACGCACTCATTGACGGGGAGTGTCATAAATTGTTCCTTTAAGCACTTAAACAACCCATCCCCCACACTGTCCCATTCCCCCCCCCACCTCACTACTGACACTAACCATTTGCGTGCCAGCCCGCATATTTAACCGCCATTTAGCAAGAGAGTCCAAAGTCAACTTGCTCCTACTATGCGGGAGAGAGAGAGGGAGAGAGAGGTGTCCTTTGTATTCTGTTACAAAGCAAATTGACACTCAATGACCACCCGAGCTGTGCCCAATCGAACAGGATTTGCCAAGCAGGAATACCTCAGTCTCCTCTCGTATGTCTTGGGTTACTGTTTAAACCAATTAACACGGCATGACTCGTGCTATGCGTGACGCGCTCCCCGGGGAACTGACGTATGTATGTGGTACATAGGGAACAGCAGATGGCAAGGGAAAAAAAAAAAAAAAAACATGCCCCGAAAGCAATGCAAATACGTGAGCGGCAACTCAATGTGGCGCCAGCGTGTACGATTTCACTCAACAAAATTGAAAATGAGCAAATGAGTAATGAGTCTGTCGATTGTCCCGAAAACGAAAGCTGAGTAGAGCTCAGTCAAGTGGAAATCCGCTAAACGAATTTATAAAATTTAGCACGTGCTTTTCTTATTTTCCAATTAAAATTTCCCCATTTGCCCGCGAGGTTACTAAGCAACTTGTCCTGGAAGTCTTTTTCACATTTGATTATTGCCTTAATTAACTAGGTAAATCAGCTGTATTACAGCAAAGTACCCTAAGCACGCTCTGTCTTTTTTTAATTGTCATATTAAATTGTCTAAAAGGCGCGACAATGCTTAGCTCGGAGAGATCAAGTATAAATATGTTATAGGGTATATTTTTTTATACCTTAAATTTCCTAGAATTTTTTTTTCTAATAAACTAGTTAATCATTAATTTGATGAGCTTATTATGCACTCAGTTTAACTCTAAGCACTAAAACTAAAAGTAAACATGGTAAAATGCGTTGCAACTACAATTGCGGTGCAATACGATTGCGGTGCAATGCGATTGCGGTGCAATGCGATTGCGGTGCACTTGCAGTTGCGGTGTCATATTCACCCTAATCAATTTTTCTACTTACCGCTTTGTGATGCGCGGTCGAAGTGGCCACATGATGGCTATATATCGATCAATACTGATGGCCACCAGGGTATAGGCGCTAACCAGTACAGAGACCACTTGGGAATAGTTGACAAAATGACATAGGACAATGCCAAAGGGCCAATAATTGAGAATGTACTGCGAAATGAAGGAGGAGGGCACACAGAACAGGGACATCAGGATGTCGCCCAATGCCAAATTGGCTATAAAATAATTTGTTACAGTACGCATACGCGGCGTGGACTGTACAATGTAGCAGACGGTACCGTTGCCCAGCAGGGCGAATATAAAGATGGGAATGTAAAGCAGGTAGACGACACTCTTAAAGTATACACTGGACCACAGATCATCCGATTGGGGTTCCACATCGATGCAGCTAAAGTTCATCAAAACCGTCACATTGAAATGATCCTCTGTCAAGGGGCTGGTGGTTGTATAACCTCCAACATCGACGCTACCACTACCAGCCGAGAGCTCCACAGAACTATCGTTGTATTTTAATAATGTGCTATTCGCATTTTGATAATCATCATCACTCTGCAGCAAGGGTTGTTCCGGTGCGATATAATACAATCGTTCGTCATTCAATATTAATCGACGATTGTACCAAGTGAGACTATAGAAGTCCATTTTGATAAGCAGCTCTTTGGTTTTTTGAAGACTTCTCAATTTTACTGCGATGCATAGGAACTGAATCCCATTGTTTATTTCAGCTTCATTATTGTAGAAGTCATTTCTGGCCTATATAACGGAGTCACAGTTGTGGCTGTAAAGAAAAAGCATATATAGTATTAGTTTTATATGAATATTTTGAATATATTTTTGAAAATTAAGTATACGATCATTTGAACTGGCTTAAAAAAACTGTAGTCTACTTTTAGGCTTGAAGCAAAGTTAGGAGTGCTGCCTCATACAGTGTTTAGTTAAGATGATATACAAAAGCTTTACAGTTAAGCTTTTATAACATATGTTACATACTTTAGGGAGCCAACATCTTAGCCCAGTTAGTAATATTATAAACCAAATGTAAGAAACTTTACCAAGGCATGGGTTTCGACCTAGCTATGAGAATAAGTCCCTATCTCCTATCTTTCGATAGTTCACTCTAGTTTCTGAAGTATATTATTTTTTTTAGACTTTTCTAAATATACCCCCCCAAGACATGACCAAATTTCGCATATGATAATGACATATGGCATAACCAAAAAACACTAGAATGTGTCACTCATGCTGATAGTGAGTATCAAGTATTCTATTCACTGGATACAAGTCAGCAAGTCAGGTGTCATATCAAAATACTCGTAGTATAGTATGTATTTTTATTTAGTATTTTTTATCGCCTAAAGTACCGTGAAATTGCATACATGAATATTCTAATCAATCTGAAGCACTTGAAAGTATTTTTCAAACCCCAGCGAAGTGAGGGTATGGAATTTCTTGGCATGCGACTCAAATATCAATGAAATGATAAATGTTTGAAAAGTACTTGGAGTTTTCTACGAGTAAACACAAATCTTTATATTACTATCAGATGGTTTAGTGCTTTACTGATTAATATGATAAGCTGCTTCCTACGCATGCAATCGTCACGGTGGACTATAAAAGTATTGGGTAGCCCACAAGTTCTTACAGTTGTAGTACCCCCAAGATGAAGATTATTTGGTGTTTAGCTTTCCTAGCAGTTGTTGGTGGGTTCTCACATGCTATGACTCGAAAAAGTTTCCCAGAATTATTATTAATATGATTTCTTATGACAGCTTCGGCATATGCTCTGGAGGAATCGGAGCGTGAGAATGGAGAAAACGGTTGGTATGTGCCGCAAGAGGATGGCACATTCGAATGGGTTGACATGGATGAGGCTGAGGAATGGCTGGATCGCCAAGATATGATGGAGGATCGTGGTCTGAGCACCACACCTGTTAAGTTCTATTTGTACACCAAATCGAACCCCAGCAAGGGCACCAAGATCACAGCTAGCTCCAGCTCCATCAGTGGATCCAACTTCAACTCTGATCATCCAACCAGGTGAATAAATTACTCGCTTTATCTTTGCACACTGACTAACTCGATTCTCTTACAGATTCGTCATTCACGGCTGGACTCAGAACTACAAGTCGAGCATGAACAAGAACATTCGTGATGCCTGGCTCAGCCATGGAGAGTATAACATCATTGTTGTCGACTGGGCTCGTGCTCGCTCTGTGGAATACGCTTCCTCGGTTGTGGCTGTGCCCAAGGTGGGCAAGAAGGTCGCTGCAATGGCCAACTACTTGGCTGCCAACCATGGTATGTCGTGGAACGATCTGTACATCATTGGCCACAGTCTGGGTGCACATGTGTCCGGCTATGCTGGCAAGAACACCGATGGTCAGGTACACACCATCATCGGTCTGGACCCTGCTCTGCCGCTGTTCAACTACAACAAGCCCAACAAGCGTCTCAGCTCCACCGATGCCTGGTATGTGGAGTCCATTCAGACCAACGGTGGCACCTTGGGTTTCCTGAAGCCCATCGGCAAGGGCGCCTTCTATCCCAACGGTGGAAAGACCCAGCCTGGCTGCACTCTGGACGTCACTGGTGCCTGCTCCCATGGACGTTCGGTCACTTACTACGCCGAGGCTGTCACCTCCGATAACTTTGGCACCATCAAGTGCGGTGACTATGAGGCGGCCGTGGCCAAGGATTGTGGCAGCACCTACAGCAGCGTCCGCATGGGTGCCGATACCAATGCCTACATGGTCGATGGTGACTTCTATGTTCCCGTCAACAGCAAGGCGCCATATGGCAATATCAACTGAACAACAATTATGTCGCAATTAAAAGAACTTATCTGAAGTCTACCTGCATTTTTCAACCCCCCTCTAGACATATTCTTTATCTACTGACCGATTAATATAGCAGACATTTATGGTATTAATCCGTGGGTGTGAATGCCACAACCTTGAATTCTTAAACCTTGAATTCTTAAACCGGCAATATACCTGCATTATTACAAACAAATAAAGATTACGACAGTGAAATACCCTTCAGTTGATCTTACAAATACGTTAGCCAACACTGACAAAATATCAACCATCAGATTCGTATTAATTTTCACACCCTCCCCATAAACCAAACTTGTATAATTAAGAAAAAATAAAAAACTAAACCGGAAAACAAAATAATTCTCTTGAATGATTTGTTTATTTAAAATGCAATCGGATTAGAACTTGAAAGATGTATAATTTTTATCATAATCAGCTAGGCGATTCCCAACAATTTCTGTTTGTTTGGATTATATATTTATATCTGATTGTCAGTCATGGTCAGCAAGACTGAAATGATCGGTAAAAGTTTGCTTAAAAAGTTGCTTTGTTTATAGATAGCATGGAAAATTAGACAATGTATTTATAACTAAGTCAGATAGACAAACAACAAAGAATTTCATTTAAGATGGGCGTGGCATTTAAGATTTTAAATAAACATAAACTAGTTCTGAAAACTTTCTAACAAACAGATCTACCTACTTTTTCTTAGATTTCCACAAAGTTATTACAGCATTTTTACAAGTCGAAAATCAATATAGGACTAGTCTGTATATCTGAACGGTTTTCCCAATCAACTCAACTTCAATATTCATTAATAAATTTACTATCACTTTAAGTGACAAATTTAAGTTCATGCAACGGATTTTTTTTTTTGTTGTTTAATCAATACAATCAACATTATCTGGACATTTCTAATCAGGCTCTTAAGTGCTAATAAAACGATGAAAATAAATTAATTAAAATTTCCGTTCCGGGGGACTATAAAAAAGCTGACAATGTTACCCCCTAAGTCACTTGTGATTTAAATATGAAGGTAATCATAGTAGTATCGGCGCTCTTGCTGGCAGGTAATATCCCCATTCCTCTACAGAGTTCTTAATTGTCCTAGTTCCTAACCGATTTCTATGAAATTTCAGTTAATGCCCTCCCCGTGGACGATCGCGTTCATGGCGAAAATGGTTGGTATGTTCCTAAATTGGATGGTACCAGCGAATGGATTGATCTTGAGGATGGCGAGAAGATTCTAGAGGCTGGTGAGAAAATTGAAGGTCGTCTTAATACCAACGCCGTGAACTTCTACCTGTACACCAAGTCAAACCCCACAAGTGGACAGAAATTGGATTCCTCAGGATCCTCAGTTTCGGATTCCCATTTCAACAAGGATCATCCCACTCGCATTGTCATTCACGGTTGGACTCAAAAATACACCGACTCAATGAATACCGAAATCACCAAGGCTTGGCTCTCCCGGGGTGACTACAATGTCATCATTGTGGACTGGTCCCGTGCCCGCTCCGTCGACTATGCCTCATCCGTAATGGCCGTTCCCGGTGCTGGTGGTAAGGTTGGTGACATGATCAACTACCTGCACAACAGCCATGGCATGTCTCTGGATACTCTGTACGTGATTGGCCACAGCCTGGGAGCTCAAGTGTCTGGCTATGCTGGCAAGAAGGTGGGAGAAGGTCGCATTCATACCATCATTGGCCTGGACCCTGCCCTTCCCCTGTTCAGCTACAACAAACCAGCCAAACGTCTGGCATCCACTGATGCCCACTACGTAGAGTCCATCCAGACTAACGGAGGAAAACTGGGATTCTTGAAACCCATCGGCAAGGGATCATTCTACCCCAATGGCGGCAAGAAGCAACCTGGTTGTGGTATTGATGCCACCGGTTCCTGCTCTCACGGACGTTCCGTCACCTACTACGCTGAGGCTGTTACCCAGGATAACTTCGGTACCATCAAGTGCAGCGACTACGAGAGGGCCGTGGCCAAGGATTGTGGCAGCACCTACAGCAGCGTTCGTCTTGGAGCCGATACCAATGCCTACATGGTCGATGGTGACTTCTATGTGCCCGTCAACAGCAAAGCACCCTATGGCAACATCCACTAAAAAGTGATTTGAATAAATGAAAATGATTGGAAATTAAAATATCTATGTAGAGTTTCCTTTTCTAAGCCCATTGGCCAGAGATAAGATTCGTTTCTTGAGTTGATATGTCACATTAGTGACGTTAACTCACGACAATCTATCCTATATATATGTATAACATATTTTATACATATATAGATAACCTGCACACTTACTCAATTGCCTCATCGGATGTTATTTTTTTCTGTCCCAAACCTAATCAATCAACATATCAATCGAGAAACAACCAGAGTAGCTCGAACCACTTTAAATGACATTTGTTTTTTACATATACCCGATTATACTATTCTAAATATAATATATTAAGAGTTTCAACAAGCTAGCTTAAAGGTAGCTATAGAGAATTCAGTATTCCCCTATACGAATATACTCTGCAAAAGCGTATGAAAAACAGATTTGCTGAGTAAAAGGTGAAGTTAATCATTACGTTTGTATAATCTGAAGTGCTTATTAAAAAGTTTGATATGATTAGCCCACATTTGTATTGTGTTGGAGACCTATAAAAGGGACAAACTGTTCTTGGAATTTTACAGTTTCCCCGAATTCGGCAATGAAGGTGTGTTTGATTGTTTTGGCTGCTCTGGCTGTTGCTGGTAAGTTACATAAGTGTTATAAGGCAGACGGGAATGATGTTCTATAGCAAGCACGTGTCTTTCAGTGAGTGCACTCCCCATCGAGGAGCGCATCAATGGCCAGAATGGATGGTATATACCCAAAGTGGATGGTACCTTCGAGTGGATGGATCGTGCAGCAGGAGAATATCTTTTGGAAAATGGCGAAAAGATTGAGGGTCGCCTGAGTACCAATGCAGTATCTTTCTATCTGTACACTCGCTCCAATCCCACTGAGGGCAAAAAGTTTGAGGCCAAGGATAAATCTATTAGAGATACGCATTTCAACAAGGATCATCCGACTCGCTTCGTCACACACGGCTGGAGTGGTAGCTACACTGACGTCCTAAATACCGAAATCACCAAGGCGTGGCTTTCGAAGGGCGATCACAATGTCATCATTGTCGACTGGTCTCGTGCTCGTTCCGTGGACTACGCTTCCTCTGTCCTGGCTGTTCCCGGTGTTGGTAGCAAAGTGGGAGCCATGATTAAGTTCCTCAATGAGAATCACGGCATGTCTCTGGATACTCTGTATGTTATTGGTCACAGTCTGGGTGCCCATGTTTCTGGATACGCTGGAAAGACCGTGGGTCAAGGTCGTATTCACACCATCATTGGCTTGGACCCTGCCCTTCCCCTGTTCAGCTACGACAAACCCGAGAAACGTCTCTCCTCCAACGATGCCCACTATGTGGAGTCCATCCAGACTAACGGTGGAAAACTGGGATTCCTGAAACCCATCGGCAAGGGCGCATTCTACCCCAATGGCGGCAAGAGCCAACCCGGTTGCGGACTTGATGCCACCGGTTCCTGCTCCCACTCCCGTTCCTATTACTACTACGCTGAGGCTGTTACCCAGGATAACTTCGGTACCATCAAGTGCGGTGACTACGAGAAGGCCGTGGCCAAGGATTGTGGCAGCACCTACAGCAGCGTTCGTCTTGGAGCCGATACCAACGCCTACATGGTCGATGGTGACTTCTATGTGCCCGTCAACAGCAAGGCCCCATATGGAATTATTCACTAAGTAAAAAGTGAATTCCTTATGCGGAAACACGGAAGGAAATTTCATTTGTTATACAAATATTTAAATAATTTAAATTTTGATCTATTAATAAATGAAAAGCACAGTACATATGAACTCACTTATTAGTTTAAAGCAAATACATATACTTATTACATTACAATAGGCTCTTGATAGGGAATATATATTTATATCACGTATGTTTCACGTACTATATTAAAAGGAAACCTTTGGGATCTATCTAAATATCATCAAGGCTTAGTTAAACCCAATAGCCAAGTCCCTCTGTGTATTAGTTATAGATATGGGCCTGTTTGTCTGTATGAACACCTAGATCTCAGAGATTATACGAGCTAAGGCCTCAAATGTCAATAATAGTTAATCTTTGAACATGCTTGAAACGCTAATAATAAATACAAATATGATAATAGATGGTGCTTAGCAATAATATTGATAGTCATTGCAGAACCTCATCCAGTTTAGCTGAAAACTGAAAACACTTCAATTATCTTTTGGTCTATTATGGAGATTACAATTGTAAAGGATATAATTACAAAGTTATCGACAACTTGAATCTTTTCAATTAGTTCAATTGTTTATAAATAAAGAGGTTCAAGTGTTTGGTGTCAAATCAGAAATACGATAATCGCACGTGTACGATCAGCAAGTGGTCAAAATATAAAAATACTAACGTTGTCACAAAATAAGATCGGATCTACTATATGGTATGGCGTCAAGAGTGTTATCAAAAAAAAAAAGAAAAAAATGAAGCATACGGCAACAAACTTAAGAATGATGGGTTTCCCTATCAGATTGCCGCATTTTAAGTGGCCCAGCAAAAAACTCGCGTGATTCGATAAGCGAACCCCCGCCGTTGGGCATAAAAAGACATATTCCCCATGGGTATTACAATAGTGGAGATTCAACTCCTAAGCTACCGCAATGAAACTGTGCCTGATTGTCCTATGTTTTGCTTTGGCCGGTAAATTTTGAATATAATAATATAATAATATATCATTTATTTTTATTAAATATTTGAAATATTTAGCCCAAGCCACGGAACACCCGATAAACGGTGAAAATGGCTGGTATGTGCCCCAGGCCGATGGATCTTTCCAATGGATGGACAGAGAAGTAGCCGAGGCTCAAGTGGAGGCACTGAGCCAACGTGAAGGACGCTCCTCGAACACGGTCACCTTCTACCTGTACACCAAGTCCAATCAATATTCCCCACAGGAAATAACCGCCAGCCAGTCAAGCATCTGGGGATCCCATTTCAATGCCAATAACCCAACACGCTTCACCATCCACGGCTGGACATCCAGTGCCGATGATTATGTGAACTATGGGGTCCGCGATGCTTGGTTCACCCGTGGCGACATGAACATGATTGCCGTCGACTGGCCACGTGCCCGTTCCGTCGACTATAGCTCATCGGTTGCGGCTGTTCCGGGTGTGGGACAACAGGTTGCTGATCTCATCAATTTCTTGCGCAACAATCATGGTCTGTCTCTGGACAATACTATGATCATTGGCCATAGTCTGGGTGCCCATGTATCCGGCTTTGCGGGCAAGAACATTCAGAATGGTCAGGTTCATACCATTATTGGTCTGGATCCTGCTCTGCCACTATTCAGCTACGATTCACCCAGCAAACGCCTCAGCTCCACCGATGCCTACTATGTGGAATCCATTCAGACCAATGGCGGTTTGCTGGGTTTCCTCAAGCCCATTGGCAAGGGAGCCTTCTATCCCAATGGCGGCAAATCTCAGCCTGGCTGCGGTATTGATCTAACCGGATCTTGCGCTCACAGTCGCTCTGTCATCTACTACGCCGAGTCCGTTACCCAGAACAACTTCCCCACCATGCGCTGTGGCAACTACGAGGACGCAGTCAACAAGAACTGCGGTAGCTCCTACAGCTCCGTCATGATGGGTGCTGTGAGCAATGCCTACATGGTATCTGGGGATTACTATGTGCCTGTTAACAGCAACTATCCCTATGGATATGGCAACTAACTAAGTGATTAAATAAAGACTATGAGATACTCAGTAACTAATTTGGCCATATCATTTTTGGAGTGTTGTTTAAAAGCTTTCACTCATACCTAAACTTGAGTGTTCTTAAGTCACTCAGCGATTAAACATCCGACTAAATTCTAGTTGAATTTTCAAAGATAAGTGTAATAAATAAGTAGTAAAGCCCATACTTGAAAATTCTTAACTGTGAGGAAAGTTAAGAAAGCTACATAGAAGCTAGACCGATAGTATGATACTCTTTAAACAACTTTTAAAAACCATATAATCTAAAAATAGTTATGGCAATACAAAGACATTAATCGATAATATAATCAAAATTATTCATTGCGATTAATCAAATAACCATTTATTGTTAGTGTCATCACTAGCTATAAATTCTATGATTTCTTTGAAATCTATAAGATAGAGTGTTCCATTTTAAAAGTTAATGGAAATTCCAGCAAATATATATATGAGATTCACTCAAAATGATATACTATTTCTTGACAAAAAAATGCAAATGGTTTTGTTTTAAATGTTTTTCTTATGAAATCTGATGTAATTAGAAAATTAGTTTTCTAATCTAATCGTATCAGGTGAAATTGATATATGACTATAGGCTGACCAGACAAAAGCATTTAACAACATGCTACAACCCAATCTGAATCATTTAACTTTCTGACTTGTAGACATGACATTGTGGTTGTTCTTGACGATTTGCGTGCTTGCGTGTAAGTAGTATTTTACCCTATACTAAATACTTTTTAAAATTCATATGTTGATCCCAAAAAGCGTCCGTTAATGGTATGTCCATTGCGGATAAAGCAGAAGGCATCAGGGCTAAGAAGGACGGATGGATGGTGCCCACAGCGGAGGGAGGCCTGAAATGGATGAGCACCGCGGAGGCAAACGAACTATTGGAAGCCTACGAATCAATCAACGATCTGGAGATCAATGGACGTATTTCCCTGAATGCTGTCAACTTCTATTTATACACAAAGAGCAACCCTACGAAGGGAAAGGAAATATCAACCAGTAAGCAATCAATTGATGCATCCAATTTCAATCCCGAAAATCCCACAAGGTAATGTAATGTCGTTATATAATGAAATCTTACTCTAAGATAGCCAAACTTACTTCATAGAATTACTATCCATGGCTGGAACTCGAACTATAAGGATGGTGTAAATACCAAAGTACGCGATGCATGGTTCCTCTATGGAGATTATAATATGATCGCTGTAGACTGGGCACGTGGTCGTTCCCTGGAGTACGCATCATCGGTGGCAGCAATTTCTTCGGCTGCCGCCAAGATTGCCAAACTTGTAGACTTTCTGGTCCAGGATTATGGCATGTCTCTGGAAACTCTTGAAATAGTCGGCTTCAGTTTGGGTGCGCAGGTGGCCGGACATACGGCCAAACAAGTGACCAGCGGCAAAGTCCAGAAAGTGGTTGGTCTTGACCCAGCAATGCCGCTGATAAGCTACGATAAGCCAAACAATCGTTTGTCCAGTGACGATGCCGTCTATGTGGAGTCAATTCAGACCTGTGGCGGTGTCTTGGGATATACTCAGCCGATCGGTCGAGCTGCCTTCTATCCAAATGGTGGTAAATCTCAGCCAGGCTGTGGCCTCGATCTAACCGGAAGTTGTTCACACAAACGCGCCGTTTCCTACTACGTGGAGTCGCTAACGATGAACAACTTCCCAACCATTAAATGTCCCTCGTATCAAGAGGCCAACTCAAAGGATTGTGGTAGTAGCTATAGTACAGTTCGCATGGGTTCATCCCAGAACATTCACACGGCATTCGGCGAATTCTATGTGCCCGTTAACAAACAATCTCCCTACGGACTTGGCGATCCCAATGAGATCATTGATGAGACAACAACAACATCAGTACCGGCACAGACAACTGAGTCAGTGGAACCACCAACAGTGCCTGAAGACATTAATTCGACCCTAACCCCGGTTGATGACTCCACCATCTCCACTCCAGGAAACGAAATAGCAAGCCCAACTACTACGATCAGTCCAACTACAGTGGAACCCGAAGATGGTGATACGACCATTGATGACTCCACCCCTGGAAATGATGCATCCAGCTCAACTACAGTGGAGCCCGAAGATGGTGATACAACCATTGATGACACCACCCCTGGAAATGATTCATCCAGCCCATCTACCACAATCACCACAACTACGGTTGAACCCGAACCCACAGATGATGGACCAACAACATCCACTCCAGGAACTATTGTAACAAGCCCGCCTGAAGATGATGATGACACTGGAAAAGGTCATCAGACGAACATTTATATTATCAATTTGGTATACGTGAAGGCGCAAATCAACAAAAACTTAAGCGAAGCTTAGGTAGGATTAAATGTTCCTTCAACAAATACGAAATGAAGTAAAACTTTAACTTCAAAATGCAAACAAAATAGTCTTTAATTTTAATCTTTAATCCATCTAAATACTTTTTAGGTTATCTTTTTTTAAAACATTTAACACTTTGAAGTCTTAAACAAACGTAAAAGACTCAGGGAAGTGCGGTTCCTTGCGGTTTAACTGAAGGAATTCTTTTAATTAACAGCAGACTTAATCGAAAGTTTCAGCTTTATAGGACCAGGTCACGTACAGTTTTCCTCCCTCTCATCTCGCTAAGTGGTTAACGCAGCTGATTTCTATTCCTAATCGTGTTAAACCTTCTTGTTCTCGATTAGCCAGCAGATGAGTACGCAAAAACTAGTTAGATGGAAACTTGCAAATACTAATTCCCAAACCAGTTTGGTACAAATGTTTTAATTATGTTATCAGAAAACTGGAGAGTAGCAGCTGTTGGAAAAGTTTTCCCGTAATGCCAAGAAATAATTCGCTGCTGAAGATGGTATTGACTCATTGCACATTTATTTAGCTACATAATTAAATTACTATTATATTGGTTTATTTAGAGGTCTGAGAGATACATATAAAGTGTTCATCAATAGCACATGATTTTATCTTGCTGTCAAAGTAACTTCCCTTCGCACATGTTTGTGCAACAAAATCTTCATCGATGCACTCATAGTATGAAGCGCAATCTTCGGGATCTATTTCCCTCTTACCTTCTACACACTGTTCTGAATTCGCTAAGCAAATACCATTAACATCGACTACACAACTTTTCAATATTGAGTGGAAGTAACTGCCGTAAGAACACAATTGTCTTACCCGAGTGCCATTCATACACTGAAAGTAACTTGCACAATCTTCGGGATTCTTATCTATTTCACCATGCAAACAACTTCTTCCTCTAGACGAAGCAGCAAAACAAGCTCCAGTTGTGTCGGTTATGCACGCATGATAAGTAGCATTATAGTAGCTTCCACTAGTACAGTTAATTTCCGCAAGTCTTCCGTTTATACATTGGAGATATCCACAACGATCCTGAGGGTTTACTTCGGTTTCGTTCTCCGTACACCCCTTAGATGAGCATAATCCATTCTCATCTATAAGGCAAGCATTATAGGTAGAGTTGAAGTAGGTTCCGTTGGCACAACTGACTTGCACAAGACTTCCATTGGTACATTGAAGGTATCCACAAAAATCAGAAGGATTTACCTCGACCTCCCCCTCAGTACACCTTTCAGAAGGACATATTCCGTTCTCATCGATGAAGCAAGCATTGTTGGTCGAGTTAAAGTAGGTCCCATTAGCACAGCTAACTTCAACAAGACTTCCATTGGAACACTGAAGGTACCCGCAGAGGTCCTTAGGATTTACTTCGATCTCTCCCTCAGTACACCTTTCAGAAGGACATATTCCATTCTCATCGATGAAGCAAGCATTATAGGTCGAGTTAAAGTAGGTTCCGTTTGCACAACTAACTTCCACAAGACTTCCATTGGAACACTGAAGGTACCCGCAGAGGTCCTTTGGATTTACCTCGATCTCTCCCTCCGTACACTTCTCCGATGGACATATTCCATTCTCATCGATGAAGCAAGCATTATAGGTCGAGTTAAAGTAGGTTCCGTTGGCACAGCTAACTTCCACAAGACTTCCATTGGAACACTGAAGGTACACGCAAAGGTCCTTAGGATTAACCTCGATCTCTCCCTCAGAACACCTTTCAGAAGGACATATTCCATTCTCATCGATGAAGCAAGCATTGTAGGTCGAGTTAAAGTAGGTTCCGTTTGCACAGCTAACTTCCACAAGACTTCCATTGGAACACTGAAGGTACCCGCAAAGGTCCTTAGGATTTACCTCGATCTCTCCCTCAGAACACCTTTCAGAAGGACATATTCCATTCTCATCGATGAAGCAAGCACTATAGGTCGAGTTAAAGTAGGTTCCGTTGGCACAGCTAACTTCCACAAGACTTCCATTGGAACACTGAAGGTATCCGCAAAGGTCCTTAGGATTTACCTCGATCTCTCCCTCCGTACACCTTTCAGAAGGACATATTCCATTCTCATCGATGAAGCAAGCATTGTAGGTCGAGTTAAAGTAGGTTCCGTTTGCACAGCTAACTTCCACAAGACTTCCATTGGAACACTGAAGGTACCCGCAAAGGTCCTTAGGATTTACCTCGATCTCTCCCTCAGAACACCTTTCAGAAGGACATATTCCATTCTCATCGATGAAGCAAGCATTGTAGGTCGAGTTAAAGTAGGTTCCGTTGGCACAGCTAACTTCCACAAGACTTCCATTGGAACACTGAAGGTACCCACACAGGTCCTTTGGATTTACCTCGATCTCTCCCTCAGTACACCTTTCAGAAGGACATATTCCATTCTCATCGATGAAGCAAGCATTGTAGGTCGAGTTAAAGTAGGTTCCGTTGGCACAGCTAACTTCCACAAGACTTCCATTGGAACACTGAAGGTACACGCAAAGGTCCTTAGGATTAACCTCGATCTCTCCCTCCGTACACCGTTCAGAAGGACATATTCCATTCTCATCGATGAAGCAAGCGTTGTAGGTCGAGTTGAAGTAGGTTCCGTTGGCACAGCTAACTTCCACAAGACTTCCATTGGAACACTGAAGGTACCCGCAAAGGTCCTTAGGATTTACTTCGATTTCTCCCTCAGTACACTTCTCCGATGGACATATTCCTGTCTCATCGATGAAGCAAGCGTTGTAGGTCGAGTTAAAGTAGGTTCCGTTGGCACAGCTAACTTCCACAAGACTTCCATTGGAACACTGAAGGTATCCGCAAAGGTCCTTAGGATTTACCTCGATCTCTCCCTCCGTACACCTTTCAGAAGGACATATTCCATTCTCATCGATGAAGCAAGCATTGTAGGTCGAGTTAAAGTAGGTTCCGTTGGCACAGCTAACTTCCACAAGACTTCCATTGGAACACTGAAGGTACCCACACAGGTCCTTTGGATTTACCTCGATCTCTCCCTCAGTACACCTTTCAGAAGGACATATTCCATTCTCATCGATGAAGCAAGCATTGTAGGTCGAGTTAAAGTAGGTTCCGTTGGCACAGCTAACTTCCACAAGACTTCCATTGGAACACTGAAGGTACACGCAAAGGTCCTTAGGATTAACCTCGATCTCTCCCTCCGTACACCGTTCAGAAGGACATATTCCATTCTCATCGATGAAGCAAGCGTTGTAGGTCGAGTTAAAGTAGGTTCCGTTGGCACAGCTAACTTCCACAAGACTTCCATTGGAACACTGAAGGTACCCGCAAAGGTCCTTAGGATTTACCTCGATCTCTCCCTCAGTACACCTTTTAGATGGACATATTCCTTTCTCATCGATGATGCAAGCGTTATAAGTCGAGTTAAAATAGGTCCCGTTGGCACAGCTAACTTCCACAAAACTTCCATTTCTACATTGAAGGTACCCGCAGAGGTCCTTAGGATCTACCTCGGTCTGCCCCTCAGTACACTTTTGAATTGAACAAATCCCATTCACATCAAAAATGCATGTTTCGTAGCTGACATTAAAGTAGCTATCCGTTGGACAATTTAGTTTCTCAATGCTTCCATTGATGCACTGAAGGTACCCACAAGGATTCAGTGGATCCTCCTTAGGTTTCTGATCTGTGCAGTTCTTGAGTTCTACATGACAGATCCCATAAACATCAATCACACATACATCGCAAGTTATATCGAAATAACTTTTGTTCGCGCAATTCTGCTTTATAATTTCTCCATTTAGGCATTGGTAGTACGAACTACAATCTGTGGGGTCGGCACTCATGCTACCTTCAGTACACTCAGCGGTTACAGTTAACATGGGTCGAACGAAACCGAGCACGAAAACCATTTGAAAGACTGTGCAATAGAGAGTTCCTTGAGAACTTTTTATTGAATTTGTAGCAATATTTTATGCTCACCAAGGCAGTACATTATCCTAACTTTTCTTAGCGACATTTTCTTTTGAATGTAAAAATAAGACTGAATTCAATTAGGGTTCACTGGAACTTATATATTTTCTGAAGCAATTAGAATAATGAGATTTTGAAGTGTTTCTTATTTTGCGGTTATACAGACACAGTCAATTTCTGCACTTGAACTCTTATGTACATGTGTCCAGTCATTCTAAAAAATAAACAAATAACACAATGACAAGGAAAACATCGTTTTTGGAAAAGTGCAAATAAAATTCAGTATTGCAGAAATACATAAATACAAAAGACCAAGGATGGCAGCTTAACTCAATTGAACATGATAAAATACAGAGTATATGAATAAATGTGTCCAGAGACAAATCCTCTGTGACAGCTTGCAAGGCAGTATTCGTCCGTGGGATGTCAAAAGAAATCCAAAAGCTCTTACAGCCCTTAGGTACTATGTACAACGTAAGACAGTAAAACGATTATGTGCGATGGGGCAGTCCCAGGGGGGAGGCTACCTCGAGAGGCGGCGACACACGAGAAAATATATTATGTTAAGTGTCACAAAATTTGTGCTGAGTGATTTGCAAATTCATTTAAATTTTTTATGAAAATGAATTAAAAGGGTATCTTATCATTGAGCAAACCGAACCTGTTCAAGAAACTATTTATTTTCCCTTAGGCAGTTGTTTCTTTTGTCTGACGAACTAAACAAACATAAGAAAAATAATAATCATTTACACTTTTAGTGTTACCAACAACAACAACGTCTTTGAGGCCTAGGAACCTCATCTTTACAGCGCTCTCAATGTTCATTTATCATAACTTGTCAGCTGAGTGATTTTACTATTCCCAATTCAAAACATTCCCAATTCTATTGTCCTGTTTTTTCTTTTGTTTGCCTTTCCTCAGGCTGTCTCTAGAGAGTATCGACGTTGCTCATCGGTAATAAATACTAATGCTGTTTGCATTCGGTAGTTCAAAGGGAAATTGTTTTGTTAATGTCAAATGATATCATTATCTAGTGCATGAGGTTGGGTAATGGGCAAAAAGTTTGTGTGAATACGTTGTTCTTGGCTATTAAAGCAGCGCGATGCTCATTAAAGGCTCTAATAATTCCATTTGAAGTTGACTTATGATAATATAAGGAAATTTTCCTTAATACGTAATGAATAAATCTGAAACACACTGAAATCAGTACACACATGTGCAAAAACTCCACCTAATCGTATTTTTTATAGCTGCCTTTTGCCCCCTAAATTCTGGCATTTAACCCGACAGACTTTTAGGCCTTTTTGGCGCCTCTCAGTTCGTAGAGCCTACCGTACTTAAGGCCAACTGGACTCAACTGTTAATTGCTGATTAAATATGCAATCACCTGCAATGGCGGCAGCACCCAACATCAAAGTAAAATAAAAATATTAGGTAGCATGGCCCATATATTTTTTACGTTGACAGCGGCACACTTTTATCGTGTGTCGACTCTCCCTCCCTCTCTCTCATTCTCTGCCCAACATGCTCATTATTTATAAATTATAATTAACTAACTTCTCGCTTCACTGTCAGCTGTCAAACGATGCATCATAAAAGCGGGCTAAAATTAGCTAATTTCATGTAAAATGCAGAACATTTTTAAGTTATTTCATTCATGTACTACATGTGTTATATGCTGCCCACGCTGCGTATACGCAATATACCAAATACTGTTTTTCAATTTGCACGCAGCATACATAATAAAATTCTTTTTTTTTTTTTTTAAATCCCATATGTTTTAATAGGTAATCGAAGTATTTTTATACGTTTGCTGATGGTATAGTACTATATAAAAGTCTTCAGCTTCTTTGTACAACATTTTAAACAGAATGGAACTCTATAAATAACGCATCTTATCAGTTTCAATTGAAAATATACAAAATTTCATGCTTATCGTTTCCAGCTGTTTTGTAATTCATACATTTTCCAGTATATTGAAATAATTTTGAGAAAATATAATATTCCTAATTTTTTTCTTATACAGTAATATAGAAACTAAATTTAAATCAAATATTTTCCTACTTCTTTTTGCATATTCCATCGCATATGACGCTAAAAATATGTTTCTCCTTAAAATCTACTAATCGCAGGGTATATTAACTTAAAGACCGCTGCACATTTAAACAGAATTGTTTAAGGCATCTCGACCATATTTCATATAAAGTGAGTATATGCAACTGAAACGTGTTAACAACAGAATTAACAAAGAACGAACGGGAGGACAAACTAGTTAGCACTTGAGGGGCGAAATTAGAGAAAGAGAAGCAGAGAGAGCGAGAGGAAGAGAGAGAGAGAGAGGAATGTAGTTTACATGGGGTAAAAGGAAAGATTATTTTACTCACCCTGCACATCGGGTCCGTCTGGCCGTATGTAATGAACTGTTCCCCAGGTGACGAAATTAGCATTTAACGGCAATGCCAATGCCACAAGCAATGGCAACAAAAGCAAACATTTAACTGACCCGACACATCCAGTTACGTGCACAAATTCACATTTACATATGCATTCACATATCGAGAATACACACACACACGCACACACGCACACCCGCAGCGAGAACTTTTTGAGAGAAACAGTAAATTTTTTTCTTCTTGCTGCCTGTTCGAGGTTTCCGCGTGCTCTCCTTCTCGCCTTCTACCTCGTCACCTTCGTCGTCGTCGTCGTCTTTATACACTGTTAATTAACGGCGGCATTTACTATTCACGTGTTCATTCACATTCACTTAAAATCAACGAATAAACAATTACTAATTACGTTTTTTATGCGTTTATGCGCGCCCACACACAATTGAAATTGAAAGTGCCGTTAAACGCCGTCACTGCCGCCACGTAGTAGTAAATCGGCAACAATGCCGACACCAATACCAATGCACAGCTGCCGCTGCTGCTGTCACGTTGCGACGCGCACGAGCCCAAAAAGCACACTGAAATGAAAATCCGTGACTCGTGTCGGCGTCGGAGTAGAGATCATCCGACAGCACACACTTAGTTCTAAGCAACAACAATAAATAACGATGGTGAAAGTGAACGAAGTCCGCACACGAAGCACAACGCAGCCTTCGGCAACATCGTGACAAGGAACTGTCGAGGTGCGTGTCGCCAACGCAGCGCAAACTTTGACGCCGACAAGAGCCTGGCAGCATGTTGCGCAACATGGAAATGTTGCTAACCAAATATCTTCGCCAAAAATCATCAGATTTTGATGGGAGAGGGCATTTTTTTCATGATTTGACCTCTAGAATAATTCTGCATTTAAATATTATGAATCTAAAATTTACAAAAAT
This sequence comes from Zaprionus tsacasi, assembly GCA_018904105.1. Taxonomy (NCBI): domain Eukaryota; kingdom Metazoa; phylum Arthropoda; class Insecta; order Diptera; family Drosophilidae; genus Zaprionus; species Zaprionus tsacasi. Next base: position 48,842 of record JAEIFR010000091.1, read on the forward strand.
TCGGCCTATCCACCATGCTTTAAAATTGCCTTGTTACCCCTTGTAAGAACCCTACCTGGACTGTCAGTACTCATAACTTTCTTAATAATCATCCGATTTTGATGGGAGAGGGCATTTTCTTCATGATTTTACCTCTATATTAATTCTGCATTAAAATATTATGAGTCTAAAATTTTCAAAAAATTAGGCCTATCCATGCTTCAAAATTGCCATAGTACCCCTTGTAAAAACACTGCCTGGACAGGCGGTACTCATAACTTCCTTAAAAATCATCCGATTTTGATGGGAGAGGGCATTTTCTTCATGATTTGACCTCTAAAATAATTCTGCATCAAAATATTCTGAATCTAAAATTTTCAAAAATTAGGCCCATTCATGCTTCAAAATTGCCATGGTAAGAACCCTACCTGGACTGTCAGTACTCATAACTTCCTTAAAAATCATCCGATTTTTATGGTTGATGGCATTTTCTTCATGATTTGACCTCTAGAATAATTCTGCAACAAAATATTCTGAATCTAAAATTTTCGAAAATTCGGACTATCCACCATGCTTTAAAATTGCCATGGTACCCCTCTAAGAACCCTACCTGGACTGTCAGTACTCATAACTTCCTTAAAAATCATCCGATTTTTATGGTTGATGGCATTTTCTTCATGATTTGACCTCTAGAATAATTCTGCATCAAAATATTATGAATCTAAAATTTTCAAAATCCAGCATGCTTTAAAATTGCCATGGTACCCCTTGTAAGAAACCTACCTGGACTGTCGGTACTCATAACTTCCTTAAAATTCGTCCGATTTTGATGGGAGAGAGCATTTTCTTCATGATTTGACCTCTAAAATAATTCTGCATCAAAATATTATGAATCTAAATTTTTCAAATTTTCTCACCCTCTACAAGATTTTAGTATCCCTATAGAGTCTTCCTATACGCTGAGTAACATTACATCTTATAATAAGTTTATTTATTTATTATTTACTGATTGCATAAAACTTTTCATTATTTCCTTATTTAAAGTCGTTTTCGTAAATTTACAGATTCACCTTGAACTTGGAAAAAACGTCTAACAATGAAGATCTTCAAGGCGTGAAGGTTATGGTAAAGAAAAACTTAGTTAAACTCGCTTTAATAACCCATTAACTTATACAAACTGAGTCTTTCGCACATTACCAACATTATTAACACAAATTCGCAATTAATAATAAAAATTCGAGTTTTATTTAACAACAATTTAAAAGTTTAATGAAAATTTAACAATCGAGATGTGCGTGTGTGAGTAGGGAGTAGGGGGAGGAAGTAAAAATGTGACTATTTAGACTAAGTTGGAATATTCGCTCACGCTTGTTCCCACCTCGGGATTACTTGAGCTTCTTCAGGAAGAAACGGTTGGGGGGACCGTAGTTGACAGCGGGCACATGGTTGGCAGCGGGGGCATCTGTGGCCAGATGTGGTTCGGGTTCGCCGACAATGATGGGCGCCATGGTGCCATCAGTGGCGAGGGAAGCTGTGGGCGATTGGGGAGGCAGATACTGATTGGAGGGCACAGCCAGTGTGGTCTGCACCTCATCACCGGTGTAGGCAGCCGCTGTGGGTGGACCGTAGATGGGGGAGGGCACTGCAGCGGGTTGCTCGGGCTCGGATTCAGGTGCCAGGGTGGTGGGTGGCAGCACATCACTAACATCAGCCATGGGAGCAAAGTCATCGGCATTGGACTGACGTGGTTCCATGTCCACAATGGCGGGCGGGGGTCCATAGACGGGAGCCTCCTCCTTCTTGGTCTTGTACTTGATGAAGTAGACCTCGGGCTTGGATGGCTTAGTGGGTGCCGGTGTGGGTATAACAATATCCTGCTCCTGCTCGGGTTTCTTGTGCAGCACATAGATCAGGGTCTTCTCCTCGTTCTGTGGCAGTGGTGGCACAACTGGAGGACGCAGCGCTGGAGCCGATGGTGCCTTAATGAACACAATCTTGTAGTGCTTCTGCTTGGGTCCCTGTTCGTGACGCACACGTGGCACCACAGTATCCTCTTCCTCGAGATCCTTGGGCGGCACATGCACATAGATGTGCTTGTGGATGCGGGTCTCCTGTGGTGCATTATTATAGCCGCTGGCGTGTTGCACTCCGGACAAGCGATGCGCCATGTTGTACGAGTCATCGTAGGCGTTCAGTGGGAGGGGTTCTCCAGCGGGCGCCAATTGCTCCTCCACAATCTGTGGCTGTGGCTGCTGCAGCTGCTGCTGCACAGGAGGCAGGTAGTTCATCTGTGGCTGAGCTGGGGGTGCGGGTGCAGCAAAGTTGGCAAACGATTGCTCCTGGGGCAGGCTCTGATAGATGTGCGGGGATGCAGGATGCACAGCTGGAAGAGGGAGAACGAGGCGAAGGTTTAGTGAGCTGTAGGGTTGTTGAGGTGTAGGGTGCTAGGGTTGTAGGGCTCTAGGTTCTTAGGGTTCTAGGGTCTTAGGGTTCTAGATCTCTAGGATTCTAGGGTTCTAAGAACCCCTAAGACTTTAGCGTTCTAGGGTTCTAGAGGTCTAGGGTTCTAGGGGTCTAAGACTCTAGGGCTCTAGGACTCCAGCGTTCTAGGGTTCTAAGGACGCTAGGACACTGCGGTTCTAGAGCTCTAGAGTTCGAGGCTTTAGGGTTCGACTAGGACCTTAGCGTTCTAGGGTTCTAAAAGTCTATGGTTCTAGGGTTCTAGGACGCTAGGGCTCTAGGACTCCAGCGTTCTAGGGTTCTAGGGCTGAAGAGTTTTAGAGCTCCAGGACTCTTAGACTCCTAGGATTGATGGATTCTAGGGCTCCTAGGATGGAAGGCTTCTAGGGCTGAAGGCTTGAAGGGTTGCAAACTTATTGGATTGAAGGCTTCCTAGGCCAAACCCTTCTAGGGTTGGGGGGTTCTCACTCACCGTTGAGCGGTGGCAACGCACGCTGACTCTGCTGCTGCGGTAATCCATAGTAGGGCGATGGTGGCTCAGGATGCGCCGAGACAGCTGCACCCAGAAGCGCCACAGAGGCAACAAGAAGCGAGGAAAGACGCATATTTTCAAATTGACAGAAGTAACTAAAGTCTTGTTTCTCTGGTGCGTAGATCACGTAATCCTTGATCGACGGAACGGAACTGCTACTGCTACTGCTACTGTAACTGTGACTGCTTTGATTGGAAAGCGCAAGTATCGACTGATACCATGGTGAGCCACACGACGAGCATTTATACTTGTATGATTCAATTGCGAAGGCGAAGAGCAAAGCGCAAAGCGTCAGAGGCAGCGGCAGCGACGCAGCTGCTGCGCGGCGTTAAAACGCGGCAAAACTGCCCAAGAAAAAAACAATCTCATTACAAAAGGCCGCAGCACAAAATGAATTTAATTACACATCCAAAAGGTGCACAAGCTGAACAGATACATATACATGGAGACAGATACATAGATACACGCGCTAAAGATACAGATACAAGCGCAGGCCTCGCAGTTGCTTGGCCAAAAAGAGTTGGCAGGGGGGGGAGGAGCTAGAGGGTCGTTCGACGCGTGTCTTTTGATGTCTCCAAGCGAGAAATTGGATCAAGTTGAAAACTAAACGAAACTGGAATCACACACACACACACAGATACTACAAGTATCTATATATATAATTGTATATTTATTTTCTGCTAATCGTCTGTATATCTTGCCCATCGATGTTGCCTGCCGCATGGTAACGGTACTCGCTGAAGTTTCCTCGAGACGAGGTCTTAAGGTCGTTGCCTAAAGACGTTCGAAAATCACAGAGATGTATCCGACGGATGCGCAGGCAGAGCAGCAGCAGAGGAGAGCAAACCTTCGCTTCACTTTTTGTCGAGTGTGCCAAGTGTTATTTTTACAATTGGAGCGCACACACACTCGACACACACACACAACACAACATTGCAATGAAATCGAAAGTGACCCACGATTCAAGTGACTCAACCATTGACTCGCCATCCCCTCCTCCTGCACACCCCAACTCACCTGAACTCATCTCATCTTACACTTGGCCCCCGTGCAGACCATTTTCATTGATCAACTCAACTTTACTCACGCCTGTTATGAAATATAAATTGCTCCATCCCGAGATACTTATGGTATCTTGGGAAGATATATATAACAAAATATACCAATATTATGTGTGAAATATCTGCCAAAATTTGGAAACAGTTACTGGTACTTTAAGAACCATATTCAAGCGAAACCTTTCGATTTCTGTAAATATAAAAAATATAAAAAATCCTGTGCTGTTTCTTTTCTTTATCTAAAGATATATACTAACAATATCTTTAACTTTATGTAGTTGCATCTCCGTGCTTAATTACATCAAGGGTCTTAACAGTTATGAGGTTTGTTAGGCAAGGCCAAGAGATTTTCAAAAAAAAAAAAAAAAAAAAAAAAACTGTCAATTTTATTCACTTTCAACACCTACGATAAATTCCGTGACAATCGAATCGAAATGGAAAAATCAAAAACAAAATTATTGTTAAGAAAAGCTACAATGCAGCGCACTCGACTATTAGATACCCACGAAAAACAATTATAGACTCATCCGTCAAGCACTCTTAGTAAAATAAATAACTTATAAATGGATAGTTTTCTTTATCAAGGCTAGGAAAAATGGCATCACAAGGTGATCATATTATAAATCTAGAGATGCCAGCGTGTTACTGGGAATTCCCCAAAGTTTCCTCCCACATGTAACCACTTTCAAGGGGTATACAAAAACCAGTAAAATAAAATAAAAAACTGTACATGGAGGCAGCAAAAGAGGGAGAGAAACAAAAGGAAAAAAGCAAATTAAGAAAATAAAACACTTGTCGAACAATTTTTATTATTAATCGTAATTGCGAGAGAAATTGTGCAGAGCGATGGCCCTCAAAACGATATATAGTAGTACGATATGGTAGTAACATATTGAAGGTACTGGAGAGCAACAGGTTCAACCGCAGCTTCTGCTGCTGCTGCTGCGGGTGCTGGAACAACGTGGACGACGTGTCATTGAAATTGGTGCACTTGGACACACTGCTCGACATCGATTGGGCAGCGCCCCCCCCCCTAAAAGGGCAGGGGCAGGGGCAGAGGTAGCTGCTGCAGTACCTCGTCTTGAGACATTGCGACAGCGTATGTTGTTTTATACTATCTGGGAACTTGAAAATCGAATGGAGAATCCACTTGAGGCAGCCGCAGTTGCCACTTGTTGGATTCAAGTGACAACGCGCATTGAAATTGTTTGGCCATAGGCCACAACAAAGTATTGTCCAGTAATCCCTCTCCCTCCCTCTCACCCTCTTCCTCTGTGTCATTGAGAGATGCGCGACCCTGCAGGTCGATTTCTTGGTCAATACGTTATTTGATCTGAATCTCAAATCGTTTTAGACAACATCGTGAAATTCATATTTAACTGAACATTTGTTTATTTTGCAATTTCAGCGGAAAGAGGCTTGTATACCCCACAAAATCCTGCTTTACATAGGTTTGTCTGTTTGAACGTGTCGATCTCAGTAACTATATAAGCTAGAGCCACTAAATTTGGTAGATAGGTTCTTGAAACACGTACGCAGCAATAAAATCAAATTTTGTACGCCACGCCCCTTAAATCACTTATATACATTTTAATACACATAAATTACTTTTGTTATATACTCAACTTAAACAAATAAAACTCTTTTGGTTTCTCACTATGAGCAGGGTATCTTTTAGTCTTGTTTGCGCTTTTGTAGCTCTTTTCCTTGCAAGTTATAATTAGATTTTACTTTTACCTCTATCAACAAAAAAAAAAATAAAAAAAAAACTAAAATTCAAATCGTGCCAAAGTGTGTTACACATTTAAATGCTTCAACCTACATTGAACCAATTATGACAATTTTTGCTGAATGAGTGTTAGGCCAGCCCCCGTTGGTAAGAAATTCCAATTCGGGTCTCATCTTCGACCGACGCGTCGTCGATTACTTAATGGTTTAGCTCGATAATGATGATAGTTACGAACAGGTAGCTTCAGCACAGTGGCACGTTGGCACATGAAAACTGGAACACATTTTCAATTAATTATTTTTAAAAAATATTTAAATATCTAATGAGTTGCTAATCCTGCCAATTTAATTAGGATTGCATAAACAACTAGTTAATTAAGTAAGTAGGGTAATAAAACTAGAGTGGTACGTGCTCTAGGCCTATATAGTACATTGACATTGAATTATAATGTCAAATAAAAGAGACGCCTTTATAATGGAATAATTGTCGAGTAACTGCAATGAATGTACTCGTAAAGTACTCGTAAATAAAGATCATCAAGCACGCAGCACAAACGGGGTGTTTTATTTTCGGCAACAACAATTAAGACACACAACTACAAGGTGTAAGTAAGGCGGTCACAAAAGCCATCCCAGACGAATCGACAAATCGAATTGACGATTTCAACAAAAGGTCGGCCAACAACAACAACAATCGACACAAATGTTTTGTTAATGTCAAAATGTCTTCGACAGTGGGCGATGTGTGATAATTAGGCGGTGGGCGTGGCAAGTAAGTGCAAAAGTAGCAAGTGCAGACGAGGTTAAATGTGTTGGGGTTGGGTTTAATGAGTTGCTTCAATTGTATATAGGGTATTCTTTAAATTTACTCAAACTTCTCTAAACAGTCGCAAATTGCAGTCACTTCACTTTCAAATTCGATAACAACTGCGCTAGTCAAAAAATAATCGCACAAGCATGTTAAATAATAATCGATTACGTTAACACTGGCGCCATCTACCTAGCAGAACAAGCAGCTGATCTGTCAGTCACCTCTCTCTCTCTCTCTCTCGCTTGTTTACCTTGAAAAAAGTTCACCGCAAAAGCTTCAGCATGCAAGAAGCCAAAGAAAATAAACAATAAGAGAGAGAGAGAGGGAGAGAGAGACGAGAAAAACAGAGAGCGGTACAAGATCAGGAGAGCGATTATGCGGGAGAGCGGGTGAGAGAGAAATTAAAAATAAATACGAATTACAAGAAACAAAATGCAGCCAGTTATCAACATGAACTGAGCCCAAACAGTTAAGATTATCCCCACATATAATACTAATAATACTCGTACTATATCGAGCAGTGAGTTGAGCGAAACATGGAGGCAACTGATGACGACAACAACTGCGGCGAAAAGGTAATTGAAGTTGTTTACTTGATAAGGTCTTATCAATTTCTCTTTATTTTTTAGCTTATTTTGGTGCAAAAGAATCTGCGATCGATGCCCCGTGCGCTTGTGCAGCGCCATGCGTATAGCACAGTGTATCTGGACTTGAGCCACAATTCTCTGAAGGATCTGTCGTGGTTGGCCGACTTTGAGCAGTTGCAGTATTTGGTGCTGGACAACAATCGTCTGCATGAGTCACAGTTACGCACGGTCCATGTGCCACTGCCCCAACTGGAAGTGTTAATGTTGAATAAGAACGAGGTGAGTTTGGGAATCGATAAAGTATTATGATTTAATTTCCATTTTTTGTTGCTCTCCACAGTTCAGCGATCTGGCAACTACAATAAAACTTATCAGACGACTATTTCCCAATCTGCAGTATCTGAGTCTGCACGGTAATCCCATTTGTCCTGACGGTCTCAATTTGCAGCCCTTTTCAAGCTACCTAACATATGACTACCATTACTACAGGTATCGCAATGACAATAATATTATATTCAAGCCTCGTATTAACACTAAACTCATTTTAGCAATTTCATTATACTATCTCTGAACAAATTGAAATTTCTTGACCATAGCCATGTGCAACGATCCTACACTTACGAAAGCTTTCCCAACAACGATTTCGATCGAGATGATAGGCGACTTAAAACGAAACTTTGGAATTGTGTTTAATATTAATGCATATTTTAATATCATTCTTAATCTTAAATACCTCAATAATAAGCAGTGTTGCCAAGTCAGCTTTTTTTTCCTCAATTTTGACTTTTAATGCATGATTTCACAAGTTGGCAACACTGACAGTTAGTTAATCCCAATTTGGGAAATTTTTCCATATAACTCTTATACACTTATTGAATACAAAAACCCGAGACAACCAAACAAGGTAGTTTTCTTCGCTAAAAAACAAATATCAAAGACATGAACCTTATACATTTATAAGAGCACACATTTCAAGCCACGCGAAACAAAGCACAATAATTCAACGCTTAAAATATTTAAATCAAAGCATTGTCAATGTTATCGATACTATCGATGCCAATAACAATCACCATAGAAAACATCGCATGGCTTTGCAGCTGAACTGTGAATGCTAATAATAAATAAATAGTTATAAAAATATTTAAATCAATTTAAATAGCAAAATTAAGTCGTATATGAACATGACATGCAATTGCTACGTAATTGCCCATTCGACGCTACCTGCTCCACGAACCATTTGTATTTGTTTGTCATTCTCGTGCCTTATCTACAACTACTGTGACGTCACAAGCGAGCACTTCCGACTGAGCACAGTGATACGCCATGTGCGCAAGTTATACAACCTTCTAGTTGATTTACCATTCCTAATGACAACCAGCTGATTATTATTGTCTTGTCAGAATTCGTATTTAATATTTATGGAGGGCGCAGACAAATTTAAATTGTAATGGCCAGCAGACTTCTCCACGGCAACACACGTTCCCAGGCCAAAGCCGAACCAGACCAATTGCCGGAAAATTCGTCATTCATCAAATCACAACGGGAAAACAATTGCATAACGTGACGACAAATTCGATTTCACATAAATTTCATGAAACAACAGAATAAGAATTCCTGTCCAAACTCCGCCATTGGAAATTGGAAGCATTTCTGACGCCGGTTCCAGAGAAACAGAGAGAGAGAGAGAATTTGAAAACGCGCTCAATCAGTGCGATTCCAGTTGCCGCCAATTAAGCCAGACAATTAATGCGGCTGCTGCCGTTGATCTTGTTGCCCTTTTGGTTATTTTCAAGCGTTCATTTGGTCAAAATATCCCATTGTGTCTCATGAGAAAGTGAGAAACGGAGCGTCACAATCTAATCTTCGCATCGGCATATTGATCGTAAATTAATTAGAAAATCCAGTCATAACACTGAGAAATTGCCTAACATGGCCGGAGCAACCCACAATCCGAATCGTTCGAGTGCAGTATACGCCGTACTCTCGACGCCAATTGACAGCAGCAGCGGCGGAGCGGACCAGTCGAAATTCGTCAGGTAAGCAGAAAAAAAAAAAAAACAAACAAAAAGAGAGAAAACCAGTTTTAAAAGCTGCAAAAACAAAGTTTGCCATCATCATTTTTCATTGTACACACACAATTTCCAGTTTCTCGTTTTTCCGGGAATGCGACGTCACAGACAGCTGGTTTACGAACTAATAAACTCATTCATAATCAAATATTATCTCTCTATTGGAAATACGTGAAGAAAGTCGTGTTAGAATTGCTCCACTTGATTATAATGCCGCAAACGCTCACGTTCCTCTTAGATCCGATAAGAACTCAAAACGTTTCTAATATAAATGTCTTCGTAGACAGATATATCGAATATCTGATTTGGAGACTCTTCAAATTAATTTTGCCAACGTCTGCAGCTCGTATCGAACGTTATCTCACGACTGCCGGAGGGAGAGAGATAATTGAGCTGAAGTGCAGCTTGCAAATCTATAAGCTTTTTTTTTTTGCATGTCGAAAGCTCAGCCCAGAACCGGTCTTATATATAGCTTAAAGTATATTATATTTCTCATATATAACTCCTTATCATATTGAACATTTCTCAAGCTCAATTTTCATCTCATATTACCTGCATTCATAAGCTATCGTATTCGGAACTTATAAATATAATATTCTACAGAAATTTGTTCAGTCAGCATTGCCCGATATAGTCAGTAGAGCAAGCCATATATTTGTTTGATACATACGTTCCATAAAACCACAACTTTCACACTATCTGTAGGGTCTACAAAGTAGCGCGATTACATACTATGTATATAAACTACGTATAGTACATGATCGCAATTAAGTTACACTATCAAATTTCACAGAAAATACATTTCTAATGGGATCTCATAAAGAACTTAATGAAATATGATATGAGACCTAATTTCATATCATTTTTTTGCATCTAAATAAAGCACGTTATTTTTTCTCAATATCAATTTGGAATTGAATCTGTTAGACAGTTCCCTGGGATTCCTAACCAAATCAGTTAAATTCGTCGCATAGTTTCTACGTTTCGTATACCCTTTCCGAAAATTCCGGCAACGTTTCGTCACACTCTGTCTAAGTAAATTGGGATTAGGGTCATGCTTTATCTCAGACTTATCACTGCTTGCTTATCTCAGCTCTTATACATATCTCTAATCTATCCCTCCCTCCCGCGCAGATGCGCCCGAGACGAGCCCAGCGAGCTGAGTGCATTCTTCAATTGGCAACCCAACACCAACAGGAACGGGAACAAGAGGATGGAACAGAAATCTAGTCTAATGGATGCGTTCAAGAATCGCAGTTTGATTGTGGATTTGCTGGCCATATGCTTTGGCATCGGCACCTGGCTGGGAGTGAATGGAACCTTTATACAGCTGCCGTTGCTGGTCAACGAGGCGCCGGAGGGTTGGAGCCTGCCCTCGTATCTGAGTGTGATGGTGCAGATTGGCAATTTGGGACCATTGCTTTATACACTGTATCAGAAGTACTCACCGTGGAAGCTCAACGATGGCTGGACCATACAGGCTGTCCTGGCAGTGGGCACAGTCTCATGCATCCTCACTGCCTTCTTCTATTCCCGCACAGCGAGTGTGTTTGGTACTGATCATAGCGTTGCCCTCTTTGTGCTGACCATTTTCACAGCCCTCAATGCCTGCACAAGCTCTGTGCTCTTCATGCCCTACATGGGACGCTTCAAGGAACAGTATATGGTTACGTTTTTCATTGGCGAAGGATTGAGCGGTCTGTTGCCCAGTGTCACGGCATTGATACAGGGCATTGGAGATTCTGGAAAATGTGTGCTGGTCAATGTGACCGAGACTGGTGGCGAGATCTACGAACTGCAAAAGGAACCACCGCTCTTCGATACCAAAGTGTTCTTTCTGATCCTCTTCGCACTGATGGTGCTCAGTTATGTGGGATACACGTTGCTCAATACGCTGCCCGTGGCACGACGGGAATACGCCGAGGTGACGGTGGCCAAGGGTAATAACTATGCCTACAATCAGGACGAGAGTGCGCCCAACAAAATACAGAAATTGAGCCGGACTCAATACACGTGTCTGCTGCTGCTCATCGGCACCATCTCCATGTTTGCCAACGGCATCTTTGGTAGCATTCAATCCTATTCGAGTGCCCCATATGGCCAGAAGGCATATCATCTATCCGCCACGCTCAGTGTCATTGCCAATCCTGTGGCCTGTTTCATGGCCATGTTCCTGCAGTTCACATCGCTGCGTGTCATCTATACGCTGGCCACCATAGCTGGAGTCCTAATTAGCTACGTATTCACGGCGGCCGTACTCAGTCCCTATCCGCCGCTATATGATCAGACCATAGGGATTGTGCTGGTGGTGAGTATCACAGCTGGATAAACTCTTTGATTCCATTTGTAATGCATTAATCTCTTGCAGGTCTCCGCCTGGACACTTGTGCTGGGCATCGTTAGCTACGTTAAGCTGGGCATCACCACCGTCATGCGTGCCCAGGGCGGGCAGTCGCTGGTCTGGGTGGGCGCCATCACGCAGCTGGGCTCTGCCATTGGCGCCGTCTCGATATTCTTTGCCATCAACTACACGAACTATTTCCAGGCCGCCGAGGCGTCCTGCTAGCCAGGCACGTAGTCGTAATCCTAAGTCTAGTTAGTTAATTATTTTAATTGTAATAAAATCAAAAAGAATCTTTTTTCTTTTTTTTCACAAAATGTTAAACGAGAAACTCAAGTAACAAGCAGCACATTCGTGTTCACTCTTTGGTCAACTGGTCACCCTCGCTGTCCATGTCGCCCTCGTAGCCGGAATTGGTAAGGGATCCGGTGGCCATGGCCGGCAAGGCGGTTAGGGTGGCGCTGCTGTTGTTGTGAAAGCACAGCGCAAAGTTCTGTATGGTATTCTTGCCCTGCTCGGCGGCCTTGTTGAAGGCGCGTATCTTCTCCCGCAGGCTGCGATGATCGCTTTGAGTGGCGCCCAGACGAGTCGCACTATCGGACGAGGATGGTGCCAGTACCCAGCCCTTGGTGTTCAGCTGATTGAGCAGAGATTCCACCTTGTCCAGCGTATCCTTGGCATGCTTAAAACTCATCAGGCTGTCCTGCAGCAGATGGCTCTCGTCCAGGCGCCGATAGTCGGCGATCAGTTCACGCAATTGGCCCACATCGGAGTTGGTAATGCGCGGACTCGTGTCGCCGGCATAGAAATTCTCGAACTCCAAGATCAGGCGCTTGATTCGGGTCGCTTGCATGTCGGAGGGCGATTGTGAGAGTGACAACATTTTGCCAACTTCTCCCAGTTCCTTGATCAGACTAATCGAGTTCAGTATTATCTGAGAATGCTGCTGCAGTGTCTCCTTGAGTCGACTCTGTAAGTTCTGCAGATAGTTGCATATGTTGTCGTGCGCCTGTTTGTTCTCCACGTTCTCCAGTAAGACTGCAAAGCGTAGGATCTGTTAGGGAAAAAATTTATAATATTCTAATTTGTAAGATCGCCAGACCGTGTAGTTCTTCGGTACTTTTGACAGCTTGCTCCATTTTTTTGAGTTCCTGGTGAGAAGCAGAACTTTTGCAGCAAAATTTTGTGAAGATTTTACTGAGAATTTTGATTTTTTTTTTCTGTGTATTTGTTCTGTTAAAAACTATGGTGTATATGGTATAAAAATGTCTGTCAGTTCAGGTATGAACGTAGCTAGCCGAGATGTGGGAAAACACATAAATTCTGAAAGAAAGGGACACATACGCGCATACATATACCCTGCGAGTATCCTAAGAATAATATAATAGGGTATACAGACTTTGTGCGATTCAAATGCAGAAATGCAGAATTTGTCAGTGTTGTACAGTAGTGAATGAGAAAACAAAATGCAGCTCGCAACACTAAGTAGTAACATGCATTCATGCATTCATCGTTCGTCAAATACAACGATAGAATTCCAATTGGATATCAATCACAATTGAATTGCTCACTATCGTGCCTATCGTGCTGCGTCAGGCCTGCGCACGCGTCCATCTCTAGTTCTCTGCTCGGCCCGTTCGAACAGCTGTTTTTACGCTTCTCGTATACTTTTTGTTTTCATTTTGATTAAAGCATATTCCGATGATTAAACCAGTCGAGAGTAACCGTCGCAGTCGTCGTTTGTAAATCGCAGCGGCAGTTGTGCGTTAATGGAAAAGTGTGTGTTAAATGCATAAAGTGCTGCACTGGAAGCTGGAAATAAAAATGTATATAAATAAATAGAGAAACAACAACAACAAATTCGCAGCTGAAGAGCTTCAAATTACCAATTGACAATTGCAAGAGGGACCCCGAGTGTGTGAGTGAGTGACTTCGAACGAAGAGAGAGAGAGAGAGAGAGAGCAAGAGCGAGCGTGCGAGAGCAGGAGCAAGAGTTTGTGGAGCACAACAACAAGAACAACAACCACAGGGAATTGAAAACGCCAACGCAAAAAGTACAACAACGGCAACGGCGGCAGCGACGTCGGCGTCGACAAAATGTATACAACGACAACGTTGCAACGGCAGCAGCATTGATATAGTCAGAGCGAAGCCAGTTGGGATTAACCTTAGTTTTGGGATATAGCAAATCAGAGCAGATCACCCCAACGGCCGCCATGAGCAATGTGCGTGAAGGCGGAGGACTACATGGCGCGGGCGCCAGTCTCAATTTGGATCATGTACTGATGAGAAGGGATTATAGCATCAAAAATCAGGAGGCAGCCATCTTACGGCAACGTTTAATTGTCATCGAGAATCTCTACCAGCGTAATATCTCCGGTCACTATGGCTGCGTCAATGCGCTGGAATTCAGTCACGGTGGCAAATACCTGGCCTCGGGTAAGTCTAACTATGATGGGGGGATGGATAACCTGTTGCCGGCAATTACTGATTGTTGATTCCCCTCGCAGGTGGCGACGACAAGCGTGTACTGCTCTGGAATATGGATGAGATACTGGCGCAAGTGGGTAAGGAGCAACCCAGCGTGATGTATGGCGAGCATGCCAGCAACATATTCTGCCTTGGCTTCGATACACACAACAGATACATCTTCTCGGGCGGCAATGATGATCTGGTCATACAACATGACCTGGCCACGTAAGTCGTACGGCACATCATCAGCATAATCCCAATTTATAACTCCTTCTCCTTCTTCCCCCTTTACAGAGGCAAAAACCTTAATTACTTTTCTCACGATGGACCCGTCTACGGGCTGAGCGTGGATCGCACCAGCACCAATCTCTTCAGCGTGGCCACGGAACACGGCGAGATCCTGGTCTATGATCTGCGTGCGGGCAAGACTGAACCCATGACCATAGCCAAATTTCGTACACCCTTCAATGCGGTCGAGTTTCATCCGTTGAATGGCAACTTTCTGGCCACAGCGAATGCCAAACGTGGTGCCCAGCTCTGGGATCTGCGCCAGCACACACAGTGAGTGCTGCTAATCCCAGCCACATACACCGCATATACAGCTCACCACTTGCTTCCTTCCACAGGGCACTTTGCCAGTTCAACTATGTCACAGAGTCACCCAGCTGCATGAGCGTCCGCTTCAATTACAATGGCAGCCTGCTGCTCACCCTGCATCGCCGCCTGCCGCCCATGCTGTACAGCCCCGACTCAGCGGAGCCGCTGTGCTCCTTCTATCACGACGAATACTTCAATTCCTGCACCATGAAGAGCTGCACCTTTGCCGGGCCGCAGGACGAGCTCATTGTCTCCGGTTCGGATAATTTCAATATGTTTATTTGGCGATTGGATGGCATCGATTGTAAGCTCAACTCGTTTATCCTTTGAGGATTCCGCTCATGAATCTTTTTGCTTGTAGTTACAAAGAAAAATCAGTGGATTGATACGACGCCTGTCATCCTGACCGGTCATCGTTCCATAGTTAACCAGGTGCGCTACAATCGCCAGCGTTGTCTATTCGCTTCCTCGGGCGTTGAGAAGATTATCAAGGTGAGTTGGTGTCGACGGGGTTTTCCTTATCCTGAAGATTAATCTCGCCTCTTGGTGCTCCACACAGCTCTGGAGTCCCTTCGCTCAGCATGGCTGGAAGGGTGCCCTCACAGAGCCCTCGGAAACACCCTACTGCACGCGTGCTCTACATCGCCATGCCGCGTATCATGTGTCGCAGGACTTCAGTACACGCAACACGGAGGAGGATAAGGTAATGTTGGCCTTCTTCGATACGCTGGTGCAGCGTGAACTGGAGACGTGGTACACGAAGGGCAACAAAGAGAAAACCGCGGCCTATGCTCGCCAGATGACAAGCAGCGAAGGCAGTTCCGGCAGCTCCACGGAGCAAAGCGAGAACAGCAGCAGTCCAACGGTGGAGGAGGAACAGAGCGAGGCGGACACCCCCAATGTCAGTGAGATTAGCTGGTTGAAGTATCCGAATCGCATTTTCTATTTGATTGCCAAGAAGCGTAGCAACTTGTTGGAGCTGGCGGTAAAGGCTACTGGAGGTCAGGATACTGATCCACAGCAAATGACTCGACTGCTGGGGGAGCAGCGTGAGGGTGGGGCTACCGTGGAACGTATCAGCGATTGGCTAGAGGAGACGCAACGTTTTTGCTTCGGAAACGATGATGAGCTTCCCACAACATCCGCTGAGGCGGCCCGTGAGCGCAGCCGACGCGCATGTCGCAGTCCCCGCAAGGATCCCGAGCTCCGAACGAGTAAGTAATAGAAAACGTATAAAATTTAATGATTTAGTTATTCCAAAATCAAGGTTATGGTTAGGAGGAGGCGGTTCACTTAGGAACCACTTGGAGTATTGTTTATATAAACAGAGCGATTGAGAGAATAGGATACTGTTGCCTTTGTGGAAGTAGATCTCTTCAGCGTGGATTGACGTTGCCATATTGCGTGCAAGCCAAGCTCCAACAGTGCCACCAGGAATGCCAGTAGGGAACCTGTGACCAGAGCATAGAAGGCCAGTTGAACGTCGGATAGGTTTAAAACCTTCCACTGACCCACATTCAGCTCGGCCAGATATTCGGGATACTTGTGTATGCTGAGCGTGGCCTGCTCCTTCACCTGACTAATCAAGAAATCCATAATGCCGCCGGCAAGTAGACGCAGCAAAACAATGTTCATGCCCTCCAGATAGGGTGACGGTCTGGGCAGGACGTAACCAATGTGATAGGTCTTCGGACACTGCGGTATCTTGTGCACCTTGTGCGTCATCACGTAACGCCTGTCATTCAGTTCGAGGCTGGCGGCACGTGTTACACCCGCAAAGGTGCCCAGCCTGGAGACCATGTTAATCAAGCGATCCTCGCCCTCGCCCACCAGTTTCATCTTGGCGTCCAGTCGCTGGTAAACCTCTGAATCGCTGCCCACAAAGAGATCATCACGGAATGCCGGATGCTTAATATAGATGGGAGTCTGTGCTCTGTCCAGCTCCTCCAGTGTATTGGGATCCTTGTAGTACAAGGGACGTATGTATGCGGTGGCCAAACTTGACTCCAGCAGAGCACCAAAGATGACGCTGACCAGGCACAGCGAGGCCAGAAAGATGCGCTCTGAGTTGTATGGTGGAAAACGATTGATATTCGACCGCACCCAGACAACCCACGTGTCCACAAAGATGCGCCAGGCAATGCATAGTCGAAGAGCCTGCACCGTACTCGATCCCTGTCCGGCAATGCACTCGATCTGCAGGCCAAGATTAATGGCACGCAAGCAGAGCCAGATAAAGGCACAAACGAATCCCACGAGCAGGAAGCACAACCAGACATCAACGCGGACCGCAAAGAGCGGCACAATGGACTGAGGAATGCGTTGGGCTTTCTTCACGAACAGGCACAGATCATCCATGTAGACGGCAGAGCTGAACTGGAGGCGTGTCGTTAGGTAATCCTTGATGAAGAACCCAGCAAAGATGATGTCTAGCTCACGGCGATGTATACGTCCAACGCCGCCACTGAAGGAACCATTCGGCTGGCGGGAACTGCAGGAGAAGATCGTCTCTCACTGGCCGAGAATGGAAGCTACACTCACTACTCACCCAAAGAACTCGTCATCCGGCCAGATATAGTTGAGCGTAAAATTGAGTTGACTTGCTACCGCCTCCGCTGCCTCGGCATCGGGTCCACTGACGCTGATGGCCTGCTTGGTGATGCCATCCCCAATAAAGGTGGAGTAGACGGAGTCAAAGATGTACGCACGCAGTGGATATCCATGGAGATTAGCATAGATGCGTCGATAGCACTGCGCATCCTCGACCACAACAATCTGCTTGAGAAAGGGATTATAGAGCAGTACATGACCGATCTGCTGCTGCACATAGTAGATGCGTGTGTTTCCATGCTGCTGCCAAAGGGATTCCATAAACAGCAGCAGTTGCTCCTCCTCATTCAGGGAGGATTTCTCGAGCAGCAGTATATAGAAGCCACCAGAATCGGGAAACTGCCTGTGCTGTTGCTGCAAATGATGCACATGCTCGTAGATGAAGAGTTTATAACGCTGGAAGCTCGATGCTAACTCCTGCTGCTCCGCCTCCTCCTCCGTCACCTGCTGCATCTCTGCCTGCGGCATATTCTCTTCCAGAAATACACGCATCGGACAGCTCTGCTGTCGCAGCAGCAACATCACTAGTGGATTCTCGTAATCCCAACGATTACGCAAATGCAACTCCAACGTGCTCTTAAATTGTGCTAAAATTAACTCCAGTACATCCATGGGATTATGTTGCCCCTGAGCTGACACAGACACCACAAGTATCAGCATAATGAGCTCTGCCAGCGACGCCATTGTAAGCGCAACTGAGCCAAGTGACCCCAGGCAGACAGGTGAACCAAACACCAAACCAAAGCGGTATCTCTGCTGGGCAAACAATGACCGCGTTGACACCTCTTGTTTGTCCACTGTCAGCGCGACTCTTGACAGCTGGCGCCGTGTGTGGGCTGGGCTGGTAGTGTACTCCACCCATCCATCGATAGCTACAATTATTGGCAAGTGTCGTGGTTTGTTTACCAAGCTTCCCATTGTCCCCTGCTGCTGTCGGGCTGACGCTGATTCAAAACTTGTTGACTTTGGCATGTGGATGGAGTGGCTCCTTGTGGGAAAAGAATATTATTTCTTGAACTGCAGCTAGGGAATAAACACAAAAATATCCTAACTTATATTATCTACTCTCTTTCTTTCTCCCTTCACAGTTGGCTCCGAGTCTCAAGCGGAACTGACACGTAAAAAGATGCGATGGCGCTTTGAAGTCATGAAAAAGGCACGTACTCTACCACGTACACGACGTTATGGGGGGAACTACGAGACAGCGGGGCTGGATGCCAGCACCAAGGATACAGAGCACAATATGGTCGTAGAGGACAACATGGATAACGAGCTGATCGCTTCACAAGACGAGGGCAATAGCAATGCCGATGATGATACATCCGATACGTCAATGGAGGCGCAATTGTCGCAGGAGCCAAGCAACTCCAGCTCGATGCACTTTGTGCTGGAGGCCACGGAAAGTAACAATAACAACAGCAACAGTTAATTGACTGACCATAACAACAACAACAACAACAAGGTGAACATCATCCTCCTCAAGTCAGGCAAATATCTAATCTAGAGGACTTTCTGAAAGTTTCTCGAGAATATCCATTTGAAATCAAAAGGGTAGCATTTTTTTTTTTTCAATTTTCAAAACTGATTTGAATGATAGAAAAAACTCTTGTACATCTTGAGAAATTCTTAATCTTTCTTTGTATTGCATATTTTCAAGAAATCATTTATCATATTCGAAGTTTATTGCTAGATTTTAAGAACATATTAAGGTAATCAGCTTTACTTGCTTATTTCGTGGCTAAAGAACCACCATCAACAGATTTTGTAACCGCCGACAACAATTTGAAATATTTTATTTTTGATCTCTGCAAAACTTTGAAACACAAAACTAAAACATATTTAATTTACTCGACGAGTATAAATCGTTTTTCACATTCATATGCATTAGTTGTAAGTGAGAAAGTAAATCCAATATGAAAATGGAATTTGGATGTTAAATGTAATTCAAAGTATATAACAATTTGTTTTTTTGTTTAAGGAAATGAGGGAAACTCAGCACAGAGCCATTAAAAGGAATATATCTTTAAATATTTCATTAAATCACGTAAACAGTTATTACTAACAATCGATGTGAGAAGAGTAGAGACATACTAAAGAACAAAAATACAATTTACAAGGTGGAAGTAATCGAATTATGAATATGTTCACAAGGCAAACGTTCGAGCTATAAATAGTATATCCACATAAAGTAATGTATTTACTTTACAGTTACCCAATTAATTTGTATCTCATCGAAAGAGAGAGAGTTGTCTGTAAGTTGCAAGTATTCGGTTTTTTATTATTATTGAATGCTAAAAATCTGTGAACTGTGTATGTCTACAATAATTTATGCATAATATATTAATAATAAACGCTAGAAAACAAACTAATTGTATATGATGGAAACGTTAGAAAAATAACTTGAGACCGCGCCGTGGCATTTAGGTGCGTGATTAAGCATGCGGCTGATAACTGATAACTGACAATCGAACATCGATAATCGATAACTGGTAATTGAACAATACTGGCTAACTAACATACACTGAACTACGATCTATAGAGTTAAGTTTAATTTAATTTACAATCCCGTTTGGCGGACCAACTCAACAGATTAGCCCGTAATTCATATCGCTGGGTCGGAACGGCAACGACAAGTCCTTGCAGCGATCCATGACAAAACGTTCCAGTTTGCAGCCAGCACTATAAAATGAAGATCATATATTACTATCTAATTTGATATAGAATATTACGTATACTTACTCGTAGATCTCGTTGCCTTCCACATTGTATTCGTCACAGTTCTTGAACACCAGCTGAATGTCGCTGAGTAGCTCCTCATTGAGCTGATATTGACCCATGTTGAGCTTGGACTTGATTTTGGCCAAATCCATGGGCGTCTTGATTATCTTGTGATAGTCCGGCACCTCGGAGGTCAAAACTGGACGTAGGAAAGGCCACGCCGCCTGATGTTTCATTGTCTGCTCAAGCAGTTCGTATAGTGCGGCGCTATTTAGCGGTAGATTGTCATTTGTTCGACGACCAGAGCGACGATTTCGATTCTGATTGCTTGTATTGTTGTTGTTGTTGTTACTACTATTGTTGTTGTTGTTATTGTTGGTCTTGTCAAGTGATAAGCGCAACGAGTTGCGCGATGAACGCGCACGTTTGGCCTGTGGCTCCTCCTTATCCTCATCATCTTTATCATCGCCAGTGTCTGAAATAAATATTTCAAATATATATTTGTTGAAAATTAAGCAGGAACTGATATTGTGATCCTTTCAACTTACGTGGACGACGTCGACTTGTTTTCGGTTTCTCCTTTGGTTTGCACATCTTACAGTAATAGCCATTGGGCGGGCATCGGCTAATCTCGACACACTTCATGTGGAAAGCACGGGAGCAGCTGGCACAGAAGACATCGCAATTGAGCTTGCGGCAATTGGTACACCTACTTGATTCCCCGCTATAAGGACATGAAAATTAAAAATCATACTTTTCCGAATTATGTTTCAACTTACTTTTCTCTCTCTTCTGTATCACCATTGACATCAACATCCTCCATTTCGTCTTCATCGTCTTCGCTGTCCTCTTCCTGAAGAATCTTCTTGATTTGTTCTACTTTCAGCGGCCTGCTGTTTCGTCTGCTCGAGCTTCGTGTATTCTTAATTTTCAGACGTACCGATCTATCCGAGTTGGGTACATCGCTCTGAACATTAGACTCTGCTTCAGAGTTCTCTTCTTCTTCGTCGCCATCATCATTCTCATTCTCATCATCATCATTATCCTCATCAGCATCTTCATCTTCATCATCGTTCTCATCTTCATTGTCCTCTTCGACGCCCTCATCGTCCTCCTTCTCGTACATTTGACGTTTTCGAGCTCGTGTCTCGCGGCTGTTCTGGTTGGTATTGGTGAATCCCAATTCTTTGACACATGTCCCGCAATACCAATTGCCCTCGGGCACCTCGACCATCTTGGGTCGCAGACAGAACATGTGCGTGCCACCGTTGCAATGATCGCAGAGTAACAACTGTTCCGCATCTGTGCGTCGCCGGCAAATCTTGCATATGGAATTGTTGGTCGAGCGACGCCACAGAATGCTATCGTTGAGTACATTCAAGTGGAGGAAGATCTGTGAGTAGCTGGTGCTCTTCATTAGCGATAGCTCCCACTGTGGCAGCTTGCTCCCGTCCGGTTGACGATACAATTGCTGGTAAGGTGTCTTTTGGGTCACGCCGAATGGCTCGTTCAGGAATCGTGGCTCAATTGCCTGTTCCACCTGCAGCAGAGCACACGCTAGATTGTGTATGTGCGTCTGGTGCACAGGATCTACCAAGGATTTATCGACTTTATCGTCATCCAACTGGAGGAACTCACTTGGATCCTGATATTTCCCATATCTTATTCGTGGCATAGGATTTTCTGGCTGCTCATGCTCATCATAGTTCTCATGCGACTCGTTGTCTGAATCACCTTCATCTTCGGTCTCCATTTTGCCCGGACCCCACTGTATCTTGCATTGTGGATCGTATTTGCCGTCGATGAGATTTTGTCGCCATCTCTCCATATCCTTCACCTTCAGCTTACCCAAGTCGCCTTCATAAATGTTCATTTCTAACTTGAGGATGCTATCTACCAATTGCTGACGCAGCGTTTCGTGAACATCCTCGTTTGTGGTCCTGCCATATTTACGCTGGGTGTCCTGCTGCATTGCGGTGACGAACTTGCGCCGCTTTGTCTCATCACTCAAATTGAGCATCTCCTCAGGGCAGGTTCTGATGTGCTTATCGATCAGTGCACGCTGCTGGGTGAGCGCCTCTAGCAGTTGTGACTCGCGATGACCAAGCGGATTCAGTGAACTGATCAGAGCATCAATTACATCCGGATCGCAAATGTACTGCCAGAGACGTCGCTTCGGATGCTGCTCATCGTGTACAATGCAATTGCCCGGCTCACCACTGCACATATACAGGTCGGTTGCCGTTGGAAGCACTGGCACTGGATCCTCCTCCACATCGGCTGCTGGCGGCGGAGGCTGTTCCGCACCGACTCTACTACGTCGAGATATACGTGTCGGTGCAGAGGCAGCCTCTGCAACTTCAGTTACCACCTCCATGGGCTCCTCCACAGGCTCTGCATGGCCATTCATTTGGCCGTTCACTTGATTCTCTTTGTTCTCCTTATTATCCAGAGACTGTTTGATATCACTTTTACGCTGGGACCCCTTACCATCCTCCACATCGGTGTAGAGCTTGAGCAGATATGAACGCCACTCTCGATGTGTGGAAAACTGAACTTCCTTACTGATTTCAGCTGGTGGCCGGTTGACCGGTGGCTCGGTCAGACAAGTATCCATGTTGGCATCCGGTGCATGCTCAATGAAGATGCCCGGAATGGACTCGAGCACGTAGTATTTGCGATAGCAACGATCTACGCCCAGGTAGACCATAAAATTGAATAGCTCCGATTGGGCTTTCAGCATCTGTTGCTCATGTTTGCGCTGGTCCCGCTTCGATTGGGCCATAAGATCGGCCAGGCGTCGATTCAGTTCCTCGTTCAGTTCTTCCGTTGGCGGCTTGTTCCCCGCCTCCTGAAGCAACTCCTTGGTAATGTTACGCTGGTTCTGCTTGACGGCAGCCAGGCGACGATTTTCGGCAAACACCAAGTCACGCATTTTCATTCTGGCTTTGGCCATATTCTCCATGCGTTCCTCGATGATGCTCAGCGTTGAGGAATATGTTAGGATCTGCGCCATCAGACACTTGATGACCAGCATAATGTCCTCAAAGTCCAGCTTAGAGATGGGCATTGTCTTGAGAGCGTGCAGAATGTTGGCATGCTGCATGCGGAAATCCAGGCCGGGATCCTCGCGAGCGACATAACCATTGCGATATGAGAAACGCCATTTTTCAGTGCGATCGCTAACCTGCGCACCCGAGCCCAACAGATGCAGACGCAACACTTCACTCAGAGTTGTCGCGTCCAGCGGCATCTCGAATAGCTCGAAAGATAAGTGTCGCTTCACATAGATGTGGGTGCGAGCGGCATTGCTCATGGTTATATAGGGCTCCTGTACCAGTGTTCTATACCCCACGACATATTTCAATTCTCCACTTTCCTCCTCTTCCTTTTGCAGATCGAAGATTGTGCCAAGCAGCACCAGCAATATATCCGACAAGGGACCATTTACTTCACGTGCACTGAACGCTCGAATCATCTCGTAATAGTTAAGATTCTGGCGAAAGGCTTGCATGCCGGACAGAAGGCCCTGATAGCTGTGCATGAACTCGCGCAGCATAAACGCATCGCCGAGTAGCTTCTCGGGCAGTAAGCTGGTAACTGAACGATATCGCGGGAGCATACGCTGATCTGTGCGCTCCAAATCATCCGTTTTGGTCATTCTCAATGTGCATTCATCTTCGACACGTTGCATCAGTTCCGCCTTCTTTTGTGCCTTCAGACGCTCCTGTTCGAGGATCTTGGCCAGTTTCTCCTGGCGTACACGTTCCATTTCCTCGGCCAGCGATTTGGCTTTAGCCTCTGCCACAGCTTTGTTCTTGGCCAACTCCGCCTCATCCTTGACAATGAATTTGTTGAGTGTCGACTGCTTTTTCGATGGATCCTTCATCTTGGCGGGCGAATAACGCGGCATTTTGCCAATGAAAACACTAGAGAAGTTGATCTTTGCATCGATTATATGTTGTTTGTATATATCTGGCTTGACACGCAATATTCCATCGATTCGGGTCACATTATTTTTGATAAACATGGTTAAATTCTCATTACTAAAATCGGAACGTCGGCGACGGAGCATCTCAAAGGGTGCAGTTATTTCATCCCCATTGGATGAACGTAGATGATACTCGAGCTGATCGGTATCCTCATAGATACCGTTACTAGGTTCCGGATGATTTTTGGCCAACGTTATACCCACAACCTCAAACATGATATTCCTCTTGTTCGCCACACCGACCTCCTCCTTCAGGAAATATCTCTTACGTAGAAACTTCGATACAATCAGGAACAATGTCCTCATCGCCGATTGTTGAGCATGCTCGATCAGCAGCAGAACCGGAGCACGCAGACTGTGTTTGAATTGTTCCAGTTTCTTGCGAGCGAGACGTTCGCTCTTCAGGGCCTCCTCGTACGTAAGGTTGTCCTTGCCCGTCGACTCGCATTGCCAAACTGTTGAGTTTATAGCCATGACATGTCGAAAGTATTTTCTGCAACACAATACGAACAATTATTAGGGATTGTTGGAAGCAATTTATGAAAATATGGTTATAATATAAGTTAGATATATATTGGCTTCAAAAAAATTTAGGTTAATGATTCCTATTTAAAGTTACTTCGGTTAAAATAATTCTAAGGCAATAAATAGTGTCGAGATTTTAGTGGAATTGAGTTTTTTTTTATATATTACAGTTTAGGAGTTTGCACACAAGAGATATCATGAATTAGTTAAATTTCGGAAACAAATATTGCCAAATTCAAAACAGTTTGAATAGCATTGTGACCAGGTGGCAACACTGCGCACAGCAGCTGTGAATTTGGTTGGCGCGCTTTCCACTGCTGCTGCCGCCACCGCTGCCGCCTTACCCCACCCCCTCCTATAAAACATTAATTCCCTTTGCTTTGCTTTTGCATGTATCGCTTGGCCAAAGCATGCGTTCATCAGCGTTGCTTTGTTGTATACTTTAGCGCATTGTTTGCTTTGTCATTGTTGTACTGCTGCAGCAGCAAAATAGAATTTGAGAAACAAATTAAAATAGCAACTAAAACAATAGTTGTACTTACTCGTAATCTCTGAATATGCGCTTGGTGATATAGCAGCAGAAGACCAAATCGTTGTCGTGGAATGTATCATGTTTGTCCTCTGTTCCATTGAGATCGAAACCGTCGCGTTTGCAAATCGGCATTTTAATTATAATTATTTAAATCTCTAATAGCCTTGTGTGTTTAATTATTTAATTGGAATGGCGCTGACGCCAAGGTGTGACTGTGCGCGGCAAGGAGCAAGCAGCAAGCAGCACACCACAGGGCAGACGGGTGACACAGACACTGGCCTAGTAAAAGGCGCCCAATTTATTTTTGCAATCTGAGAAACACGAGTATTGTTAATCAACGCACATTGATATTTATTCAGTAAACAACAGTGGGAGGTAACTTTTTATGCTCTTTACACGAATGTTCAACAATTTCTTAGCTGTAAATTCACTCCGCTTCTTGCAGAATTATAATTTTTCCATGCGCGCCTCGCAAATTTCGTTTGGCGTTTGATGCTAATGGGCAAATCGACTGCAACTATCGATTATCACATATGTAAACAGCAGCATCGATATTTTGCGCGCCACCACAAATGACAGTGCTGTAAAACGAAATGGTAACAACTTATCATTATTTAATATATTTTTGAATCTCTTCAATGACGGCTTGTTTTTTAAACAATAAATAAATCAAAGTGATATTTTTTTGCACTAATTTTTCTAAATTTGTCCAAAATTAGAAAAATATTTAGCTTAGGTTTGTTTCCTCGATCTATTCACGCTTATCGATATTCACATATATCGATACGATATCAACAACTCTACTGCAAAACGGAATATAAAACACAAAAAAAGTTTGCGGAAAAAGAAAAAGTGCATATTGGTTGGACTGCTGACTGTAAAAATAATATTACAAGGCGGTCAATATAAAAAGCAATGTGTACGAAACAGTCGAAAAGAATTAAAAACATGCGCTGCTGCGTATGACGACGGAATTTATTACAACAAAACTAAATAATAATAGGTAGGCTTCACCACAGTGTTCAGCTCATTCTTTTGCTCTTGTCTCTTCTTCCTCTTCTCGCTCTTCGCTTCGTGCGACACAAGCAACAGCAGTAACACACACAGAACGAACGTACGAACGATATTTTTGTCGAGGGGCAAAAACTGTACGCGCGCTGATGTTGTTGCTGCAGTTTTAGTTGTAGTTGTATGTCGTGTGTAGCACGAGAGCGGGAGGGCAGCGCGCGGGCCAGCAAAAAAAAAAAAAAAGTTTTAATGTCTCCGTTTTGTTTCTACTTATGCAAATTGCAGTCTGTTTTTCGTTTTGTCGTTTCTTAGTGTGTGTGTTGTACAAATTTGCTGCCTTAGTGTAATTTATTAACTCGGACGGTTGGACGGATAGTTTCCACCCTCCCTACCACAAATACCCAACAAAAAAAATCTAAATGATAATGGTTCGTCGACGCGCACGGCCCGCCAAAGAGCCCGCCCTAATGGTGGTAACCTCAAACGTTGATTCGTTGACGGGGCCCCCCATGAGCGCCGTCGCAGCAGCGGCGGCGGCGGCGGCGGTCGCCAGCAATAATCTGCTCGAGGATCAATATTTTGCCAGCCCCAAGCGAAAAGACTGCCGCCTAATGAAGGCCAATGAAAATCTCAACAATTGCAATAGCAATAACAACAACAACAGTAAAACGACAGCAATAACAAAGCCAGAATCTGGTCGCACAATTGGTAAGTATCTCAGCTTCGTTTTGTGCTATTCGTATGTATTTTGAGGTTAACTCACTTTTCCCCCTACCCCCACCCCACGTCAACCTAATCACTTGTTTAGGCGTTCCACTGGCAACGCGCTCGCAAACACGCACGATTGAGAACTTCTTCAGGGCAAATGCTGCTGCCAAGAAAATGACAACAAATGCAACTACAACAACAACGGAAACAATAACAAATGCAGAGCAAAAGACAATAATAATAGAAGAGGAGGAAGTGGCTGCAGTGACAGCAGAAGAGGAGGAGGAAGCACTGCTATATGATGCGCAATCCATAGCATCACCCTCGACCAGCCACAGCTCGTCGGCAGCATATCAAAACGATGAGGATCTGGAGGCGGAGACAACGGATAGTACACACACAGATACAGCTATAATACACACGGTCACACATACAGACACAACATTGAGTACGGTGGCATTTCAGACACATCGCTCCGCGCTGCGGGACAGTCACAGCTCGTCGCACAGCAGCAGCAGCACATCGGACAACATATTTCTACAGGAGCCAGTGTTAACTCTGGACATCGATCGTACGCCCACCAAGGCGTCCAGCATACGCATCAACAAGAGCTTCGAGCTGGCCAATGCTGTGTTCTCCTCGCCTCCCTCTGTGCTCAGCGCCTGTGTGCTCAATGGACGCTTCAATCAGATTGTTAGCCTTAACGGACAGGAGCTGGAACAGGAGCACATTGAGGTGCAGGAGCAACAGTTGCCGGTGCCACAGCATGGCTTCGAATTGGACCAACATGACAGCAGTTCCTGCGACAGTGGTGTCGCCTGCAGCCTGGTCATGCCCACAGGCGATTCGCCAGCGGGTACGCGCCGTCGCAAACCAGCGACACCACATCGCATCCTTTGCCCCTCACCCATTAAGGCAATGCCCAAGGGTGAGGTGCCGTCACCGAGGAAGTCGCCACGGAAACTACAGTTGCAGCTGGCCGCAACAAGTGGTTGCAAATCGCGACGTAGACTGAATCAGCCAAAGCCACAAGCGCCTTACCAAGAGCCCAGCTCGAACCCCAGCTCCATGCCAAATGAAGATGTGGTTGTGCTGGTGCACGACGACGAGGACGACGATGATATAGGAGTGGGTGATGACGAGGATGATGTAAATGCGCTGCTCAAGGCCGCAGAGGAGCGTGAGAATCTGAACAAGGCAAAGGTCATGCCCAAGCCAACCGCAACAGTACCAAAGGCAACCACAACAGCCAAGCCGAGGGCAACTGCCAAGGTGGCAGCGAAGAGCCGGACGGTGGGATCGAAATCCCAACCATTGGCGGCAACAAATGGAAATCGTGAGATGACCGATTTCTTTCCCGTGCGTCGCAGTGTGCGCAAAACCAAAACCGCTGTCAAAGAGGAGATGATGCGCAATCTGGAGCAGGCTGTGCTCGAGGAACGTTGCGAGGGACTGCAAGTGCGCCATTTTATGGGCAAGGGACGCGGTGTGGTCGCGGAGCGTCACTTCAAGCGTAACGAATTCGTTGTCGAATATGTTGGCGATCTCATTGCCATCAGTGAGGCCACCGAACGGTGAGCGTCGCTACGCGCTGGACGAGAACGCTGGCTGTTATATGTACTATTTTAAGCATAAGAATCAACAGTACTGCATCGATGCCACCGTGGACACCGGCAAGCTGGGCCGGCTCATTAATCACTCGCGTAACGGTAATCTAATGACCAAAGTGGTCGTAATCAAGCAGCGACCGCATCTGGTGCTGCTGGCCAAGGATGATATTGAGCCCGGTGAGGAGCTCACCTATGACTATGGCGATCGGTCCAAGGAGTCGCTGCTGCATCATCCCTGGCTGGCATTCTGAGCCGCGGCAAAACGGCGACTATCATTGTGTTAGGGTATTCGTGGTCGTTGTAAAAACCCGCCCACATGGTGATAATAATTATTAAATATATATTGATATTGATAGCAAATAACAATTGCCAATGGGTCACCATGTTGGCGAGATATCTCACGGCCACGTGACTAGCCTAATTAGCTTAGTGTATTCTTTGGTGAAAATTGAATTGAAGCAGAAAAAGTGGAAGAAAATCAAGAAGAAGAAGAAGAAAGAAAGAAAACTGTTAGTGCAAAATATTGTCACTTCATATTTTTTGGATTTGTTAAGGCATCAATGATGGCTCGATCGAACGATTGAGATATAAACTGTTAAACATTTAGACAAAAAGTTGAAGCGTCGTAATATATAGAATATGCTGATTATGATTATGACATAAACATTATAACGTAACGTGACGTAACGAAACGTAAGCGCAAGCGTAACATAAACATTAACATTGCATTCACATTTCTAATGAACGTACACACCACTATTTATATAGATTATAGAGATATGTAAAATTATTATATGCTAATTATTATTATTATTATTATGATTATTATGTACTATTTACTGCCATAGTGCTATTCTATATACACCCCGTGCACCTCGCTCGCCAATCCCAAAATCAAATCGACAAAATTCTGACTAGTTCTAAATATGATTATGATTAGATGAGAAAACATAACATAGTAACATAAAAAAACAAAAACATCCATTGACATCTGACGAGGCTTTCTGTAGCGTCCTCTGGCAACTGTAACTTCCTGAGAGATTAGGAGATATGTAGCATATGTAAATCTCCTCCCCCCCTCCCATGAGCTTCCTCAGGCAAAGTGAGAGAAGTAGATATTAAGCAGGTTTCAACGACAACACCACGCCACCGCCCTTCGCCCCCAATTCGCTTAGCAGCAAACAGCAACAATTCTAAGAAGAATCTTTATCATCTATTGCGCCGACCCCGTCCCCTTCAGAAAATGAGAAAAGGAAACAAAAACTATCGTTAAGTGAAACAAAAAAAACTTGGTTCAAATTAAACAATAAACGAGAATATTAATTTGCAATTATATTATATATTTTTTTAAATTTTTTATTAATATATCTCTGCGCAGTACATTATCTATTAATTGTATAGTATATACGTACGTACCATACATACGTTACGAGTATATATATATAATTTGTAATCTGTAGCACATAATAATACACACACACACATATTTTAGTTCTATTGCGATTTCAACCGGAGCATTAAACCACAATTTCATTTTTTGTTAGCGAAATAAAACATACAAATGCATAATTTAATTTACATTTAGGTTCAGGAAACGAGGCCTACACAGCATCGATTCAATTTAGTTATAATTTATTATTACATATAATTGTTTTACTCTCGCACACACAGAAACAATAAAAAAGGATGAAAACGAAAGAAAAACAAAAAAACAAAACAAACACAAAAATTAAGCAAAATAAATAAATGAAACATTAACACAAAATATCATTATCCGATTCCTTTTTATTCAATCCGTCTACGACGCTTCGCTTTGGAGAGAGATCATGACAAACTCTACATAGTATACGAGTATGACTACACTTGGAATGTTGCGCGCCTTTTCTAAAGTTCCGTAACAAATTCTATGGTATAGTATCTTATGTATATAGAAAATTTTCGCTTGGGCGGGTTGCGGTTCGGGTTGACGACCTGGAATGGCTGGGAAACGTGTGTGAATGAACCAGACTAATCGATTTCAATATACACAAGTGTGGGGGGTGAAGGCAATATATATATAAGTACAATAATAAGCTTCAACTTATCTCCCTAAAAACTGGGCCATATAAATTCAGAGTGTGTGGGCGGGCAGGCAGGCATAATAAACACGATATGTGTTAATTATAGTAATATCCCCGTTTGAAAAGTTTGACTTTTGCGCATTGTTTTTGACTACAAGAACAGTTACTAGACAAATCACTATAGATACGAATATGTATAGCTCACTATTATAGCTGAACTTCTCTATAGCAATACAATATTCGAACTATTCGAAATAATTCTCTTGCATATTTTAAATAAATTATCGATCTAATCAATACTAGTGAAGTTCGACTGTTAAACTGGTACAAACTAGACTTTATATATAGACAGTATAGCTTAAAGAATAAGTCTTATAAAGAAATTGGAACGGTTGAAATTGCCAAAGTATTACAAATGAACGTTTAGAATAGGTACAATTTTACGTATGACTAACAGTTTCTAAATTTCGTCATTTTATAGAAAAAAAGAAAAACTTAAGAAAGAACGAAAATAACTTTAAAAATTCCTAATTTGTTAGCTATATTTCATTTTTTGGAAGGTAAAACTTTACAACAATCCACACCGAATGAGAATAGTGTTCGATTTGCAGAGTACATAGTGTAGGAATTTTTCTCAGGTTATTTTTGGATTGTTATACAAAAAAATAAAACCATATTGCACTAAGGATAATTTCGGCTTCTGTTTGCTTTGACTATGTCTACGGCCTAAGAGCTAACAACGACAACGACGACAACAACAGCAATAACAACGACAACGGCAACAAAACACACGCCTACACACGCACACACACACACGCACTCACACACACCTACACATGCATACAGTAACAAGTAACAAGGATCAACAACGCGTGCAGTTTGCCCTGGGGGGGAGGGGGGTGATCGGATAAATATCAAGACGGATTCGTATAATACTGAGTCAACGTGGCACCTACTACGACATAGTACATACGCCTACGTCAGGATGCTTGCCTCTGCGGCCAATGGGCGTGGCAGCAATGGGCGTGGCAACATTGCCGTCGACGACGCTTGCTGCGTTCTACGCGACTTTTGTCATTTCTTGGCACCGAAACTGGGCTTGGGCAAGGAGCTCATGAAGGCGCCGGCATTGGTGGGCAGAGCCGGAGCCACAAAGCTTAGATCGGGTATAAGGGATATGCGTGGTGCCACCTTGGCGTTGCCTAGGTGAAACTGTTGTCGCTGCTGCTGTTGTTGTTGCTGCTGTTGCTGCTGCTGTTGCTGCAACTGTTGTTGATGATGCTGATGATGTTGCTGCTGATAAGTTGCAGTCGGTGTTGCTGTTGGCGCCGTTGAAAAGTCATGCATCATGTGTATCTGTTGCGGCACATTGTTGTTGTTGTTGCTGCTGCTGCTGCTGCTGGTGCTGCTGCCAGTCCTGGACACCAGATTGCTGTGCGCATGCGGCTGCTGTTGCTGCTGATAGAGACTGAGCGGATTGTTATAGAAATTGGCGCTCTGCCAGGCACCAGAGTTGAACTGCGGCGCTGCAGCTGCAGCAGCAGCGGTACGTGCCGGCAACGGGTTGCTGCTAACAAAGTCCGACCAGTCGTCCTCCTTGGCCACTGCAACTGGCGCAGATGCCGCAACTGCTGCAGCTGCTGCTACGTTATTGTTACGGTTATTTTGCTGCAACTGTTGCTGCATTTTCTGCAGTTGCTGGTGAGGGGGTTGATGGGGCACCGGCACAGAGACAAAGTCCGACCATTCGTCATCCTCCTGCGGCGGCTTCTGCGCCACCGTTGCGCTTATCGTCGGCGGCTTGGACTGATGCGAGAACAGCTCCTCAATGCGTGCCAGCTCATCGGCATTGATGCTCGCCTGCGCATTGTCGCCCCACTCGATGCTGGGCTTAACCAGCGGAATTGTCTGCGGCAGCAGTATGGCCGGGCTGAGTATCATCTGTTCCCCGAAAGTGGGTGTGCCATTGCGCGGTGGCTGCAACTGGTGCTGCTGCTGCTGCTTCAATGCGACTGGCACCGACTGGAAATCACTGAAATCATCATCCTCCGTGGACGTGGGCTTGGCAAAGGGTGGCGGCTTATACTCGACATCGCGATATTCCTTCTTCACCACCGTCTCGTCGATTATAATGCCAGCCGATGCGATCTCATAGTCGAAATCAATGGGTGCCAGTGTAGTGGTCTTGGCCACCGCCGTGTCCGACTTCGAGGGCGTGTAAATATGCGTCTCCTTGAGTGGCAGAGCAAAGCTGCCCGTTGTGCTGCTGCCGCTGCTGTTGTTGCTGTTAATGTTGGTGCTAACGCTGACTGGAGGTGTCGGTGTTGGTGTCGGTGTTGCTGGCGGCGACGGTGTGACAGACTCTCTCAATTCAAGCTGCTGTTGCTGAGGCAGCTGCTCGTCGTCGTCGAAGCTGTGGCCATTGCTGTCTGCTGATAGAGTAGGCGGTAGCGTCGCTGTTGCTGTTGCAGCAGCAAAAACTGATGCTGCTGTTGCGGCGTCATCGGCGAGAGGGGCGTCATCCGTGACACCGACGCTGCTGGCACCGTTTGTCGTTGCTGCGTTTTCCCCATAAGCCGCGCCAGACTGCGCTTCAATTTGGCTCGTCGATGTTGCTGCAGTGGCTGCAGCTGTTGCTGTTGTAGTTGTTGCTGCTGCTGCTGCAGTTGTTGTTGCGGTGGTTGATTCGAGTCCTGTGAACCACACAGAAAAAATAGATCGATTATTATCGTGGAATACTTGAGAAATGTTAAAACAACATGAGAAACAGCTTTAAAATGAGGATAAACTAGTGCAAAGGGCGGGTAGTACAACCTGCTAACTGAAGGGAGGGCAGGAGGGAAAACTGTTGCAGTGGCAAAGTGGGAAACTTGATATCTACGTGAGTATATCATAAAGGAAGCAATACCGAAATAATTTGCGAAAATGAATCACAAGATCAAAATGAATTCAATACAGAATTCATACTATGTTTTCTTTTGCAATTTTTAACATTTAAAATTTAATTATTATTTCGGTATTAGTCCCTTAGATGTTAAGGTACTTGATAGTTATAACAAAGATTACAAAAAAGTTTCACAACTACAACACGCACGTAGCCAACGAAACTTACTAAGATCCAGCAAGGCGATATTTGTGTTTGTTGTTGTTTTAGTTGTTGTAGTTATTATTTGTTGTTGTTGTGGTGGTGGTTGTTATTGTTGCATGATTATTGTTATTGTTGTTGTTGCAGATGGTGGCAAAATGTGTGACAAAATGTTGCATTTCATTGTTGTTGTTGTTGTTGATTGTCGTATTGTCGTTATTATTATCCAAGAGAGATTGTTTCGCATCCAAGGCATCGTCATGATTGTTGTTGTTGTTGTTGTGGGAGTAGTTAGAGGTAACAAGATTTATTTTATCAGCATTAGCCACCATCGTTACTTGGTCTAGTTGTAGTTGTTCTGGTTGTTGTTGTTGTACTTGTTGTTGTTCCAATTGTAAAGTCTGTACATGTGATTCTAAATACAATTTATCGTAAGGATAAATTTTCAGTTCAAAGATGGTGGGCACACAAGAATCAATCAAGTCAAAAAACCAAGTGAAGTGAAAGAGTAACACAAGTGTTGGTTCTGTTGAGAGAGGGGATGCCCTTGCAGATGGGAATCTATGCTTAAAGGTTCTAAACTTCTCTATACAGAAGATTTGATCAAATTCATACTTCATAAATTGAACTATTTTATTGATAAATTTAATTTAATTCTCTGAAGTTATAAGTTAGCTTTGCTATAGCATGAGGCATTAGTAAGTATTCCATTATAACCCACTGCAAAGGCATCCCAAGAGATTTGTCTCTTTATAATTTGTTTTTCTGTTTTTTTTTTTCGAAATCAAAACTCAAACGGAAGGCATATGTAAATCAAAACGATAACGATAACGATAACGATAGAGATAGAGCAGCCAATAAACGGCAGGCCAATCGTAGGTTGAGTTAAGGAAAAGCGAAAGCGTTGGGATCAACTAAAGCGTCGGGCGGGATTAGGCGGAACGAGCGAGAGGCAGTGGCAATTTTGGTTACGAGAATCGTGTGTAGCAGTAAATTTGCGTTAACTAAGTTGTGTGGGCTGGCGGGGGTCGGGTCGGGTTGAGCCGGGTACGCTCGACAGGCAACTTACCCTCGAATGGCGGCTGCATGGAGCTGGAGTTGATGCTGGGCTGCCAGCTAGAAGTAGACACCTGTTGGGGTTCCAGTACGGCGGTTGCTGCCGCGGCAGCAGGTTTCATCGGCTTGAGCGGATCATAGCTCAGATTGGCGGCAAAACGTGGCATCGATGAGTTCCACTTGTCGCCAAAGAGCTGCGTGAAGATGACGTTGCAAGATAAGCGAATGATAAGATAAACGAAAATCCATGTGTACACTTACAATGTTCCTCGAATCGATGGCCAGTGAACGCACCAGCGAGTGTCGCATCTCGGAGCAGGCCCATTGATAGTCCAGGGCATGCGCCTGCTCAATGGCACCAAAGTGCAGACTCTGCAGCTCAGCCAGAGGGGAATGCTTGGCGGGATGCGGTGCAGTGTATGCCTGTGGACTGGGAAACATCAGTTCCAGTAAGGGCTTTACACGTTCCGTAATGCTAAGCTGCGGTGCAGCTGGCGGTGGAGGTTGTGGTAACACAGGTGTAACAAGTGCAATTGGAGCAGCGGGACTGGGTTCATATATTGGCTCCGAGAAGTCACCGAAATCGTCATCATCTTCCACCACGGGAGCAACCACTGTAGGTGTGACAAAATCTTGAAAATCATCAAAGCCATCATCATCATCTGCAGGGATTGCAATCTGTGGTACAGGTTCAGGAGCAGGCGTAGGTTCCGATTTTACAATCGCTGGTGCCTCAGAGAAGTCTGCAAAGTCACCGAAATCATCGTCATCGTCAGCGTCCTGCTCCAGTACCACTTCCGCACTTTGCTCTTCCGGCAAACTATCAACGGGAGGCGTGTCTTGGAATACAGCAAAGTCTGGCTTTGCAACTGGGTTGGGAATTGTGTTAGGCGTTTGCTGCGTGGGCGTGCCTACAATCTCTATGGCAAAAAAGTCATCTGCTCCCTCAGGTATGAATAGCTCTTTGGGTTTCTTTGGCGAACACTCCTCATCACTGTCATCGGACACATCCTCCAGTGTTACCTGGTGGCACAGCACCGGCGCTTTGGTTGCTTCACTTTGGTTCACATCCGCCACAGGCGACAAGGTGCATGTGGGCGATACACTATCGCTGGAATATAAACTGAGACTGTCCAGCTTCAGTGAGGGCAAATTGTCTGTATTTGCTTCCTCGTCTTCCTCCTCCTCCTCATCTTCCTGCTGCAGCTGTTGTTCTTGATTCGCTGAAATCTCTTCTTCTTCTCCTTCTTTCAGATCTTCCTCGGGTGACAGCTTTTCAGGTGTTTTGACTTGATAATTGAAAGCCTCCACTGTGGCAGCAGATTCTTTATTATTATGCCCATTGCTCAACTCATTGTAGTCTGGCAACTCTGGCAACGGAGGAACTGCAACGCAACCAAATTTGCATTTTAGAAACATACAAAAATAATACAAAACGTAAGCGCATTACCTTTTGCTGATTCGGTGACTAAGCCATACGCGGAGTATTCGTCAGCATCGGCGTCCCCGTCAGCGTCCTCTAAGTGAAGAGTTGACTGAAGCCCCGAGTCGTCGTCGTCTTCGCCAAAATCAATCGGGGGTGGCGTGCTGCACAAGAGCGGCGGCACATTCACCATTTCGTGTATCCTTTGTTTTAACTTTCTTATTCTCCTTTTTGTGCTAATTTGACTAGCAGCAGCTGCAAAAACACTTCACTACAGGGAACTCTCTTGCTGGTCGCTCTGACGTTTTCAACCCGTTTGTCTACGTTTGTATGTATGTATTGACCCTTATGTATGTTTTTACGTGTGTTGGTATTTGTGGGTGTGTGTGTGTGTGAGCCAAGTCAAGGTCTGTGCTGGAATTTTTGTCGCTTTGTTTTTTATTGTTTCGTGCACGCGTCAACTGTTGGTTATATGTGCAGTAGTAAAGTGTCGCTTCATGCACTATTATGGGGCCTAAACTATATAAATTAAACTGTATTATGTGCCAAAATCGCCATGTCTTTAACAAAACAAAATTTTTTTCAGTTTAGTTCTGACATTCACAGTTAGAGATGTGTGAATTGTCGCAAATGTATGCGTGTAACGAGTCAAATGTCACAACAATAGCGAATGTAGCGATTTTCAAGCACAAGCCAATTTTCTGCCACATAACTTCGCTCTTAAACAAAGTAGTCGTTAAAAAATAACACCTACAATTAAAATCGAAAATTATATTGATTAAAGTTTTCTACGTTTTTATAGTTTCAAAAGAATTATTGTTCCGCCTTGACCAACAAGTCTTTTGCAGCACTGGCCTATCGATATTTGGCATATCGATAGCACTCTTGTCAGTCTGACAGCTGCTTTAAGGTTATACCACAACAGGAGTGAATTTGGATTTGCATTGGTTTTCGGTAAATAAAGTTATTTAACACAAGATTCGCACTATTTTCAAGGACTGAAAATCGCGCTATCTCGCCAGCGATTGAAATCCAGAGCTATCCATTTAATTTGTCTTATTTTCTTGCAGATTTCGGTCAGCATATTACATAACTAAACAGGCAAAATGTCTCAGGCTCCAGTTCGTGTCTCTCCACTGATCAAGTTCGGCAGATGGTCTCTCCTGATTGTCGGCATTGCCTACGGTGCTGCCCACCAGAGTCGTCTGGCCAAGAAGGAGGAAAAGATTCGTGAAATCGAAGCACAACAGAAGGTGGTTCGTGATGCTAAGCTGGCCGAGGAGAAGAAGCGCAACGCTGAGGCCGAGGCTCGTGCATTGGCTGAGTTGTCCAAGCCCTCCTCCTCTAAGTAGAATGTTTTTCTAGTTTGTTTAATTTAATGGCAACAACAACAAGAATTGCTACCCAAAAAAAAAAAAAAACATCTAAATTCCGCAGAACGCAAGCGATCGATCGGCCACTGTTGTCTGCCTCTTCAGTAATCGAACTATCGTTTTTTGTGTGTTATTCTGAAGATTGTGAATTATTTAAGCGAATTAAATGAAACAATTATGTAAAACATACAAATGTGCCAATTGTGTTTGTTTAGACCAGTTAAATTGGTTACATTTTAGTGAATATGAAGGATTACCCAAACTAGATTATTTATTCTATTTTGCAGTTTGTGTATGCTCATTCAAATTTAAAAGATAAGTGCTTTTTAAAAGCAATTGTATAAGGGGAATTATATAATTCGAACAAGCAATTTTTTATTACTCACCACGATACTCCACTCGCATTCGAGGATATTCACCACAAACAGCTGATCGCGGAAAGGATTGACGACGTTTACCCAAACTATATAATTTATTATATTTTGCAGTTTTTCTATGCTTATTCAAATTTAAAAGATAAGTGCTTTTTAAAAGCAATTATATAAGGGGAATTATATAATTCGAACAAGCAATTTTTTATTTCTCACCACGATACTCCCAACTCGCATTCGAGGATATTCACCACAAACAGCTGATCGCGAGCGTCTTGTCATTTGGCACAGTTTGTTAATTTATATAGTCTACCGTTTGTTAAATCAATAATTATTGCGCTGCCTAGGCGATAATTTAATAGGTGTTGAAACAACACCTTGAGTACTGGCGTTGCACGCAAGTCACATAATCCATCCATGGTGCCGTCGTCGTCGTCGCAAGGATGGAAAACTTTTTGGAGCAATTGCCCAAGCACTTGCAGGAACTTGCCGAGCGTGGTGAGGGGGCAACACCCTGAAGTGTCCCAATTAGCTTCTAATGATTGTTTAATTCTTTCTAATCCCTAACTAGTGAATGTGCTCACTCCAGAGGCAATACTCACAACGCCACAGGTCAAGTTCCTGGACACGCGTCTGTGTGCGCT
This sequence comes from Zaprionus tsacasi, assembly GCA_018904105.1. Lineage (NCBI taxonomy): Eukaryota > Metazoa > Arthropoda > Insecta > Diptera > Drosophilidae > Zaprionus > Zaprionus tsacasi. The sequence goes on from JAEIFR010000091.1 coordinate 87,190, forward strand.
GGACACTTGTGTGGCCAAATGCACCCCGGAGGATGTGCGCAAATTGAAAGTGGCAGCGAGTAGGTGGCTGCAGGAAACGCTGCAATCAGGTGAGGCAGCTAGGTCCAGTCGTGCAATATATGTTTGATTAACTGTCAATTAATCCTCTTAGCGGATTCGCTCTTTAAACCGCCTGTCTGCCTGAAGTGGGCACGCTTGACCTTTGGCTGCGATGTGCTAGATCACTGCACAGGCGGTGGCATTGTGACGCGTGGCATAACGGAAATATGTGGCGCATCGGGCGTGGGCAAGACACAGCTGCTGCTGCAGCTATCGCTGAGTGTGCAATTGCCCCCGCGGCTTGGAGGTCTGGGCAAGGGCGTGGCCTACATCTGCACTGAGGATGTGTTTCCATCGCGCCGATTGCTGCAGATAAGTAAGGCATTTGAGGCACGCTACCCGGATGAGCAACTAAACTTGCTGGGCAACATCTTCATTGAGCATCAGTTTGAAAGTGTAAGAAGCAGCAAGTCAGGAGTCTACACTCATAATCCTTCGGTTTCTACTTCTACCCACAGCAACCGCTACTTAATTGCGTTAACAATCGTCTGTCCCAACTGCTGCAGCAGCACAGCATTGGATTGATCATCATTGACTCTGTTGCCGCCATATTTCGCCTGTACACGAACTTTGCGGAGCGTGCACGGGATATGCGTGGCATGGTGAACGCGCTGCTCACCTATGCGGACAAGTATCATTGCGCTGTGGTGTGCACTAATCAAATGGCCGCCTGTCTGGAGTCGGAGCCCAATCAGCCACAGGATGTACCCTGCCTGGGCTTGCAATGGGCCAATCTTGGACGCACTCGCATGCGTATCACAAGGATACCCAAACAGCACAAACATCTCGATCAGTTGTTAACCGTGCGCAAACTGGAGATCATCTACTCCCCAGAGACACCGAATGCATTTGCCGAGTTCCTGATCACAGCCGATGGTATCGTTGATGTGCCGCAAGCAAACAGCTCGAAGCGTAGGAGAAAAAATGTAGCGTATTCTCCTCAATGATGGTCTGCGATATAACTTAAGATTTGTTAAGTTTAAAGTTAAAAGTTACATCTTAGACATAATTGTTCCCATTAAGTATATGATAGCACAAATTCTGGCGACGAGTCAGAGAGAACCTGTATTCCACAACTTAACTTAATCGGGTAAGCTTAAATTGTTTATTTGGTTTATAAATTATATATATTATAATAGAAATTTGTTAACATTATCAGCTACAATTCCATGTTTTCGTTCAACCAGTCACGGTAATGACGCACTCGAGTATAAACTCCGGGAAAACCGGTCCTTTTACAATTATGGATACCATACGATACGATACCTTCGATGGCCATTCGACGGCTAGCAAATTGGCTCATCAGCGGACAGCCAGAATCACCATTGCACGAATTCTTGCCAGCTTCGATGGCGCAGATATGTGACTCATCCACACGGAAGAAAATATTACACTTGTCTGTCGACCAGAGAGTAATGGAGACATCACGTTTTGCGGGAAATTCGTTTTCATCCATTGTAAGGCCCCATCCGGAGACAACCAAAGTACTTTCCTCCGGCGGTATCGGTATACTATTTGGACCGAAGGGCAGGCAAATGGGCTTCATGTTGGGACCAAACCTAATGGATCTATCCAGGCGAATAAGCGCAATATCATGGACAATACGAAAGGGAGCGCGTACGTAGCCGCTGTGCACTATTATCTTCTCAATGCCGAATTGCTGGTAGAGAGTACAGTTTTCAGTACCATAATCGCATATATTATTGTTCTGATCGAACTGTCCCAGTCGTACACCAGTTCTGTATATAAAACAATTTGCAATTGGTAACACAATTAACATTTTTTTTTTTTTTTTGCAGTAATCAAAACTCACAATCCTCCGATATTTGCTATCGCTTCCCCAGCAACACAGTGAGCAGCCGTCAGCACATATCGAGTATTTATTACCGAACCGCCACAGACACCATATGAACCGTTATTTCCATACTGAAGACTGGCCAACCAGCTATACTCATCTGGCGCGATAATCATTCCACCAACAATATATTGCTTAGGATACATTGGAGTGTCTCCACAATCAGTAGGAAATTTGGAGTCTACACTCGCTGGAGTCACGCTCAAGAGATTTGAAGTCACATTCAGAGCGTCTGTGGGACAACAATGCATTCCAGTGTTACCACATTTGGCCAATGGTCGGGACCCATCAAGTAGATGACAATCGATCCTTGTTTTGCAAATACCCATATTCCCATCCTTTGTGATGCACCTTATACAGAGGGCACCCAACACTTGCAGTAGTAGAACAAATAATACTAGAAAATTCATATTGATTACGCGTCGATCGTCGAGTTTGCACTGCTTAGTCCCGCAATTTATATGTTGTTTATATTGCAACCTATGTTATTGATGGATTATCAGTTTATAATATAACAAAAAAAAAAACCCATGCTATGTGCAATTTGCTCTCGTTATTGATAAGGCTGTCGCTCGGAGATTCCCATTATTTCCCTCACTAAGACAAGCGAAGACAATATAATCTAATAATATGTGCGTAATCAATGCATATAGGAATTAAGATGATACGTTCAGATCGTGCTATATACTGAAATCAGTGCACTGTGTGACTGGAGAAAAGATTGAACAATATTTTGAATTGTAAGTAGAATAAGAATTTACACAGTTGTCTAATTTGTTTCTAATCTACAGAACTGGAGAATACTTAACTAAAAGTTCATACTATGATTATGGCATTCCTAATTGTAGTTCTCATCTGCGTTTCAAAATCACAGAGAAGATAAGAAAGGCCAGCCTCCAGCGAAAATACAGAATACTATATAATACTTCACAAACATTTATATGCATATTTTTCAACGAATCTTAAAAACACAGATTGTTCTTATTGAGGCTGATAATCTATATGTTTTATAATCGTTGCCTAGACCTACCTTCAAAGTTTGCTATATTAATCATATAACTCTTGGTATCAGCATAAGAAGAAAGATTCTGAAAGAATTCAACATTATAAACGCACTTGAAATATGTTTTTATATATATATATTTTTATCCATTTAATAGTTTAATTTTTTACACTTAGGACTGTTGTTGTTGTTGCTTGTTTTTTGTTTAAAGTTTATAAAGCATTATAGTAAAATTCAATTTGTAATTAACACGACTTCCCCAATTTTTGTAGCTGTTGCTGATGTTACGTTTTTTATCTGTTTTTTTTTTTTTTTGCTGCTGTGGCTACGCTTTCGTATACGTTATCACATGAAATATGCCGAAAGTTCAAATTTATTTATATATATATATATATTATGTATGTATTTCCATTTATTGTATATATATTTTTAACGGTTAATTCGTTAGCTCGTCAAACAGTTAAATGCGTTTCTAATGGCAACATTTACAAAGCCTACTTAGTAGCTACGATTTGTGTGCTTAGTCTAGTGAATTAGATACGCAATGTATCTGATAAATACAAGTACAATAAATTACATAAATATAGTATGTGTGTGTATCCTATAACTATCAAGCATACATAACGCAGTTATGCAAGAAAAATGAAATGATATTGGAAAATTTTCATGAGCTTGAGCAATATTCGACATTTTTGGCACAAGTTTATTTGACTGGGGGGGGGGGGAGTTAGCGAGAGGAATACTAAGGCAGAGATAGAGAAAAAAATTTAGATCTCGCGCATCTCATGATCCTGCGAATCGTGCGCCTCCGTTGAGGTGCCCGGCTCGCTGGCAGTTTCCCCCTCCTCCGCCTCTGGCTCCATCTCCGCCTCATCCTCCTCCGATTCGGGACTCTCCGTTGCCGTTGCCGTTGCCGCCTGCAGCTTCTTATTGGCCATGGCCAGCGCTATGGATATCTTGCTCTCGAAATCCATTTCGCCCAGCATGCCAGGATTAGCTGACGGCGGCGGACTGCATCCATTTTGCTGTACCGCCGCAATGGTTGGCGTAGGCGTTGCTGCTGCTGCCGCCGCCGCCGCTGCTGCTGCTGCTGCTGCTGCTGCTGCTGCTGCACGTTGCAAGCCCAACGCTGGTGACTCCTCCAATTTGATATCCAGTTTCTCGGTCTGCTCCAGCGGTGCCGCCGGCTCCACAGTCAGCGGAATGGCGTGCTGATGCAATCGATGCGGATGAAAGGATTCACCTATGTTGTTGTTGTTGTTGTTGTTGTTGCTGCTGCTGTTGCCGATGTGACGCTTCTCCACTGATTTGTTGGCAACATTGGCTGTTGCTCCATTCGTGGCCGGCGGACTGCTGCCAGGTGCAGCTGCCTTCGAACCCTTCTCCAGCAACGCGTTCAATTGTTTTTTAATCTTTGTTGTCGCGTGTTTCGTCTGCAATTTGTTTTCCCCATTACTTTTGCCAGCAATCAGCGTGTTGTTGTTGTTGTTGTTGTTGCTGCTGTTGTTGTTGTTGTTGTTGTTGCCGGCGCGACCTTTGTCTGTCTGTGATGAGGGCGACTTTTTAGGGGGTGTGGCATCCAATGTTGCGTTGTTGTTGTTGCCTTCATCAGCTGCGTTGCTGTTGTTGTTGTTGTTGTTGTTGTTTGCTTTGGCCTGTTGTTCCGTTGCTGTTGCTGTTGCTCCCGCTCCCGCTCCCGCTCCAGTTGCTGGTTTGGTGGATTTGTGCTCAGCAGCCTCATTGTTGGTCACATTATCCTGTTTTTTCCACTTTGTTCGACGATTTTGAAACCAAATTTTCACCTGAAAGAAAACAAGAAAAATATGTTAATAAAAACTCGAAATTAAATATAGATATGATTAGTAGTTGCATACCCTGTAAGCATGAAGAGAGAATAAACGGTATAAAAACCTTGTATTATTGATTTTTTAACATATTGTCATCAAGAAACATATTTAAAGTAGATTAATATACTAAATACGGCATGTTTTATTATTTAGAAGCAAAAAATTAATTTTTTAATTTTCATCAAAATTTTGAAATTTTGCAGGGGTACCCCTTGGAAAAAAGTGACAAAATTCCAAAATTTTAAGAACCATATTTTTTGATGTAGAATCAATCTAGAGGCCAAACCATGAACAAAAAGACATTCCAAAGGGAAATCTGATGATTTTTGACAAAGTTATGCTTACTGGAAGTTTAGATAGATCTCTCAGGTATGAAGAAAGGGAGGACATGGAAGGTACAAAATTCGAAAATTTTAAGAACCTTATTTATTAATATAGAATCAATCTAGAGGCCAAACCATGAATAAAAAGACATTCCAAAAGGAAATCTGATGATTTTTGACAAAGTTATGCTTACTGGAAGTTTAGATAGGTCTCTCAGGTACGAAGAAAGGGAGGACATGCAAGATGCAAAATTCCAAAATTTTAAGAACCTTATTGTTTGATGTAGAATCAATCTATTGGCCAAACCATGAACAAAAAGACATTCCAAAAGGAAATCTGATGATTTTTGACAAATTTATAGTCAAATAGGTGTCTCAGGAACATGGAAAAGGGGAATGATTATCGATAGATATTTGACAAAGTTACGACTGAGTTAGGATACTATGATATTGTATTATAGATTTATTTGATGGCTAAACTAACCCATATAACACATATTCACTCATTCAATTTGCACATAATCGTTTGCACACACAATTCTGCTGTGTACAATTCCCCCCAGTGCAATCCACACACACCATCATCATCATCATCATCATGATCATCATATAGCATATATAGGCATATTTGTGCTCTCTATGAATCAGATTGTGCGGGGCAGCAGTACGCTATAATTAGGCAATGTTTATGCCTCATTTGCCCTTATTAGTGTGCGTAAAACAAATAATTAAAAATTATGTATAGCTCAGGCCACTCTACATCCAACTCCCTCCCCCTCCCTCCCCGCGCAGCACACCCTATAGAAAAAAAAACACTTCCGCTACGTGAGCAACGGCGGCTACAGTTCAAAACAGGCAAAGTTGAAAATGATGTGGGCCTGTCAAAATGCAGAAAACGCCCATCAGAAGTGAACTGGCTACCCCTACCTAATGCATGTTGCATGCGAAGGGGATGGGGAAGGTGATGGGGAGGGGGAAGGGGAAGGGAAAGCAGCGTCAATGGCGCAACATAAAACATTTGCCTCTCATTTCCATCTCATACAAAATGATGGCCTAGCTAAATAAATTAAAAATCTATTTAAATCGCGCACATAATTAGTATTTCAGCGGCATGTCTGCAGCACACACATACACACACACACACACACTAATACACAGCGCGAAATAAGCGCCAAAGATAGCTGCCGTCATACGCGACATGCTCATTTTGCCGGCGTAGCGTAAATATGATGAAATTAACATGAAAACGTTTCTTCCGCTTGGAAAATTGAAAATATACATATATACATTTTCCCACTCTCTCTCTCTCTCTTTCTCTGTTGAATAAAAGAACTTTTTGGGTAATTTGTGCTTGTTTCATTTATTGAAAATCAATTAAATGATTGCCAAATATGTGTATTTTTGGGGCAGCATCGAAATCGTAACGATGCTGAGGATAGATTGATCTACTGTTGTTTGTTTTATTGAAGAAGATGGATTATGAGTGTTGCCAGAGTGCGTGCCAGTAGTGAGTGTGAGTGTGAGTGTACTCACTCAATTTGGGTCGATTGGCCGCTTTGGCAATTAGGGGAGCAGAGACGTGGGCAGTAAATTTTAACGAAGGAATATTGCTTTCAGTAACTTTTTTTTATTTGCTAGAAAAGGGAATATTACAGAATTTGCATAGTAAAAATGATGGAATAATAAACAGATATATAAAATGTATTTTGTAGTTAGAAATTTTCATTAAGCGCAAAATTTTAAAAATAATAAAGAAAATAATAATTTGTTCTAAACATTTTGATAGGATAGAAATAAATTATGCCAAAAAAATAAGAAATTGGCAGATGAAAAAAAAATACATATTCTTGTTGAGCTAATCTATTATAACCTTAGATCTTGAAGTTTCGCAGAGCTATGGCTCTTAAATTTGATAGAAAGATTTATTTAGTAATGAGAACTTAATATTCTCCAAAACAAGAGCATATACCTAGCGATATCATAAATATTTTATAGTGCGTTTTTCATAATACAATAACACTTGTAGCTTTTCAGCAGCCACTTCACCCCTCCCCCCTCCGCCCTATCATTACCACAATAACTCTGCCACTTAATTATATTTACTGCACTAAAATACCTCAAGGGGGGTTAAGTGTTACTCACACTACTCCCCCCTTGTTCACGCCCCTGTAACATACATATATACAAACACACTCGTTCAAATTGAGCAATTACTCATCGTATCGTATCCATGAGGAGTCTGTTCATTAATTCCCATAATAAACAATCAAACAGCGTCGTGTTTACCTTATGAACAATTTTAATGGTTCATCTCGATGATGAGTCCCCTCCCCCCCCAGCACACAACCCTCCATATGTATAGCTTGCCCATTTCTATAATCGTATAATTGTAGCATCATCGTCGGTCTCGAGGATATATAGTATGCGGGAAGCAGCACATGGGGCGCACACGATGCTGCTTGGGCTAATTATTTGATTATTTTTAAGTGTGTCTGGCCCGATTTCTTTGCCTTTTTTAATTGCGTGTGGCATTTTTTATTGCATACATTTTGTTGATTAATTTGTTTGGCATACGAAATAGTTCTGAATTCCCCCAAAAGAGAATTTTATATATTTTTTCCACTCCACGCGTATATAAAAATGTCTTGTTTACTTTGTTGTGATCCACTCTAAAGCTCATTAAGCTGCGAAAAAAAGGCTAAAAACCGCTAAGTATATATATACATATACCATGTATATAGTTTAAAAGAAATATTTCTAAAAATACTAAAAAAACGAAAACAAAAACAAAAAACTTTGTCACAAACAAAAAAAGTTTTCGCATTTCTTTCTTCGACTTTGCTTTGCCTTATGATTTATTGACATTTAAATGTGCCCTGCGATTCGGAAGACGGTCAAATCCAGAGGGAGTCAAAATGCCGATGTTTCCCTCTCTCTCTCACTCTTGCCCTCTCTCTTTCTCTCTCTGTGTGTGTGTGCGAGTATTTATTGTGGATACTGTAGGGGGGTGGGCAGCGTTGTTTTTGTGCTGCCAACTGATCCTTAAATAATCGCTAAATGCCGCAAATGGCTCGAGATGGCTGTGCGTGAGTGTGTGTGTGTGTGTATGTGTGTGTGTGTGTGTGTGTGTGTGTGTGTGTGCTTAGCATAATTAATTTTCATTGCGCATTTGCCGCGCACTTTTCAGAAATAAACGCAAAGAACCGGCACAGGCAAAGGCAAAAACTAAGATAATATTGGGCAGCTACTGACTAAGATATACCCTACCGCTTGTAGAAATTTCAAAGATATTAAACAATATATTATTACTGATTTCAGCTAAGAATCTTGTAGAGCAAAGGCGACTATAAGTCAAGATCTGCTAAGTTTAAAATATAAATTGATTTTCTATATAACAAATGAATTAAAAACTAAAAATAAATAAATCCTCTATGGTTTGTATTTATATTATATTAAAAAAAATGCTATGTTATTATTATTGTAAATATATACATATATAAAAAAAAGTATTACTAAAAAATAATAAAAAAATCAAACGTTATATTACATTACATATATTCCCTCATTTTTAGCCATAAAGCAACGGTATAATTATGATCCAACAATGAGTGGCAAAATTATACGGACAGAATGAGGTTCATTACCCTCCCCCGCAACCGACCCTCCTTCTCCACGACTCGACAGATGCCTCAGATGCCTGTCTATAGCAACTTGCCACGGCATTTTCGCATTTTTCCCCCCATTTGCGTGCCAAGAAAAACTCAACATTTTCCTGGGGTACTTGGAACAAATTATCTTTTAATGTGTAATTTAGCATATTTCGTTAGTTTTTTCGGTGTTGAAAAAAAAATTATGATAATTGCTTGGGGTTTTTGTGCGGTTCTGCCTGATTAGCGCATTTTTCTTGGCAAGCGGAAAAAACAGAGAAAGACAAAGGTGAAAGAGATATAAAGGGAGAGAGAGAGAGAGAGATGGGATAAATAAAGAAGTATAATAAGTAAATTAAGAGAAATAATGAAATTTTTTCAGGGATGATTAAATTACACTTTACAGATATAAAGAAATATCATATTCCTTTGCTATTTATAGATTTAATGAAAAAATTACTAAATTTCAGAGGGAAATTTAATTCAATAATGATGCTTAATTTGCTTTAATTATGTGAATTGTTTTCCCATTCCCTTTGACAAATGGCAAATCCTGCAACCTTATGGCGGCAATTGATGCCTTTGCCTTGGGGGCAATTATGCAATTGGAACCCAAATCAAATATGTAGCTGACGCAAATAGTCGAATGAAGTCAAGCTGTTTCCTCATTCAATGTGCTCCACACCCAGCATCATGACACACAGTACTCGCCACGCCCTCTTTTCCACCACCCACCCAGCCATCTCATCTAATCCCACCGCTTTCCATCTACTACGATTTAGACTTGTGCCGTAAATCACTTTGTTCCATGCAAATATGCGCTCTACAATGACATTATTAATTGATAACATAATCAGAGCGCTTGTCAGCATACCCTGTAAAAGTGTAAAGCGGATGGGATGGGATGGTTTTAATGTGGCAGTTAGATAGCTTAAATTATGCAGTTTTCATGAAAGCAACAAGCGCAGCCAACTTCAAGGCGTACTCTAGGTAATTCTTCTAGGTAATTCATTTGTAAATTTAAAATTTGCAAAATTAAAATAATTAATTAAATAAATAATTAATTAAATAATTAAATTAAATGAAAAACCCCCATTATAAAAGGTGGCAATTTTAAAAATCATATTTAAATGATTTATTTACCCCTTTTAAGGGTTTGTCGACTTGCAACAATTTTGAGAGCGCAGCCAACTTCAAGGCGTATTATTTAGAATGTTAGCATAAGGTGGCAACTCTGGATGAATTTTCATTTGTAACTCTCTTGGGGGAGTAGTTTGTTTTAAAGAGTTTGCTATTTAAAAAAAACCCTATTTTAAAAGTTGGTCGTTTTAAAAATCATATTAAAATGATTTATTTACCCTTTTTAAGGGTTTGTCTACTTTCAACAATTTTGAGAGTCTTTTGAATATTTAAACGTATTAAATAATAAAATTACTTTACTACTGGTATATTTATATATCATTGATATATATATATTTTTCCTGCTATATTTTATGAAAGTTTAATTAGGAAAAAATAATTTTTTTTTATATTCAAATCTAAAACGCTTTTACAGGTTAACTTTATGGTCTATCACAACTGCGATTTGAGTTAGCTTGCGTAGGATTATGCGCACTATCTATACACACACACACACACTCTGTCTCTCTCTCTCTCTCCCTCTCCTTCACTGTGCGTGTGTGGAAATATTTGCATCAATTTGTTTTGCGTTTATTAATTAAATAGACTTAAATGCAACTGCTGCCCAAAACGGGTAATGGTTGCGGCACAATGTAACAGCCAACTAACCGGATGTCCCTCGGATCCAGCCCCTGCTCCCCCACTGCCCACAGACTCCTCCTTAACTAAATTATGGCATTGTGTGCTTTTGGGGGGGGGGGAAGGTCAACGGTTGCTGCTGCTAATGAACGAAATTTGCTGACCAAATTTGCAGCAAAAGGCCATTTTGATGCAACATATTTTATGTGTAATGCGTAATTGCCGTTGTTTCTGTTTTGCTTTGTTTGTACAGTTCCATTATTATCTCTCTCTCTCTCTCGTAGTACTCTATTCTCAGAACTAACCCACCGAAACCCCTTAACCAGGCTAGGAAGCATTTTGCAGCATTTGCAAGAGAAGCCAAAGCAAAATAATTGCATAAATATTTATTTTAGAATGAATAAAACTCCCTTCCTCTCTCTCCCTCCCTCTCTCTCTCTCTCTCTCACTCACACCCTATATATACCCATTAGCTGTGCTTTAGTTTTCATATGCCACAAAGCATATAGTAATGCATAGGTATGTGTGTGTGTGTGTTTAAATTTCAAATGCAGGCAAAACTGTTTCGAATTTCAGCTCAACTGTGAAACTAAAAAAAGGCCAAAAATGGCGGAAATTCAGTATAACTGAACGACTGCAGAGATATCCTAGATATTCCTTAAGTTTTGCTAATTGAAATTATTATATTATATATTTTCGTTATTTGTTTTAATTTTACATACAATTTGTTTTGTTTCTAAGTTAAGGCTATGAATTAAAAAAAAAACTAAATGATATATCCTATTATTTTCGATTTTTAGATGTCATGTGCAATTATTAAACAAAATTTTCTTTGAAAAACATATAGAAGAATATTACTAGAAAGTACACTCCAAATTTCAATACGATGGGATCAATAACAGGGTAGTTAATCGACTTAACATTTTCAGTAGAAATTTAAAATATTCGCATCGAAATGCGTTGCGGTTTTTATATTTTATTTCCTCTCTTCTCTTGCATTTTCGTTTATTTTTTTCTTATCAAAGCCAAAAAGGCAGGCATAAATTAAGTTTATCAAAGCGGAGGAGGCAAAGAGAGAGGGGGAGAAAGAGAAAGAGAGAGAGAGAGAAGCGACTGCCCTTTTGCCATTCACTCTCTTGACTTTTAATTGGCTTATAAGTTATACAACTTTACAGTCGACTCTCGCCACACAAAATGTGCACAAAATCATAGCCAAAATGAAATGTCTCGAAATAGTTGCCCCTACTGCCGCCCCTAAGCGGCTACGCCACTGCCCCAGCTGCGCCCCTGGGCTGACGCTGTCAACTGTTGTTGATTTGCTAATTGCCTGACGTTTAGCAGACCGCCCACCCAACGAGGCGAGTGATCTGCAAGAGCAGGCAAGAAAGACAGAGAGAGAGAGAGAGAGAGTGAGAGAGGGAGAGAGAGAGCAAGCAAGAGAGAGAGAGATAGAGAGCAAGACAGCTGCTCGTTTCGTTTTTAGTGACTCCGCCTTTATTTAAAAACATTTTCTCGCCAATCCAGACGCGTCGTGGGGCACTCAAATTGTGATTTATAAATAATTAAAAGGGGGCACTCACACACAGAAACGCAGGCAGCTGGCGTAAAACTAATTTATGCAAATTTTGCCAGCCCCAGTCGAAATTAATAGACGAAATTGGTTTCACATGTTGTCACAAGTTGCAATTGTTGTTGTTGCCCCACAGCGGCAATTAATCGATGACGCCTTGTTGTTGTTGCTATTGTTGTTGTTGTTGTTGTTGTTGTTGTTGTTGCATTTGTTGCAGCCGCTTGTGTTTTGTTATTAAATTATTGTGTAAATATGCTTTGCAAACAGGTTTTGTGGCGCGGACTACGTGACGTATGCGCAACATTTTAATTAAGTTGCGGTCAGTTGCAGCAGCAGCAGCAGCAGAAGCAACAACAGCAACAGCAACACGAGCAACAATAATAATGCCAAATTGTATTTATTAATAATTGAAATTATGCAAACACCGCCACCATCACTTTTCTATAATATATTTACCCAACCAAACAAAAACAATAACAATAACAATAAACTATAATCTACTTTGTTGCGCTCTGATTTCGTTTTCAAAAGGAATTTTAAAATCATGCATTTAATATATATACTATTTATATACGGTATACGGTATGTTTGCGTTTGATATTTGACATTTTTGCGGTTCTATTTTCATTTGTGCAGCTCATTTGGTTTCGCATTATTTGCTTAGCAATTTATGCCTATTTTTATCATTCATATATTGTATTATTCATAACTGATTTAATAATTGACATATGTAATTAAATGTTAATTAGCATAATTGCTTTACCAATTAGACTCTGCTTGGAATTTTAATGCAATTGTAATTAAAACCAATTTCCATATTCCATTTTGCATTTCCCATTTTACCCTTGCCATGATTGTTGGTCTCTTGATATGCGATGCGCTTTAAAATATATTTTTGTGTTTGATTTGAATTGATTTAGACAGAAGAAATGCCAGTAATAAAAAAAAAGAATGTGGATTTAATTAATTTAATACCTAATGCATATTTTAGTAATTTAGAATTTATGCAACAACAAATGGAAATGAAAATTTAAAACATACAGTAAAAAAAATATAATAAAATATACTATGATATACAAATTTATGTAGAACTATTTTTTTTAGCATAAACATAAAAAAAAACATTTAATTAAGCATGTAGAATACAAAAATAAAGTCTAAAACAAAATCCTTGCTCTTAAATAGAATTAAAAGTATTTTAATTATCCTCTAGAATTTCCATCTTTTTGCCTAAAATATTCAACAAAACTCTCGCATTAAATTGCATTTTCATTTCTCTTGAATTTCACAACAATTAATTTGCAAATTGTTTGCAACATATTTATATGAATATGACAACGTTGCGTATGATTGATACACTTGCCTGTGAATGACAAACAAACGCATTAAGCATACGCAGCGTATACAAGCTGCAATAAATGCGTGTGTGTGTGTGTGTGTGTGTCGTGTTGTTTATTTATCGTATGTAAAATTAATTGAGAGCAAGCGTAAAAGTTTTTGCATTTTTATACCCTGTAAAAAAGAGTTAAAGGGTTGATTTGCTTACTGTGAAAAATCGATTGTCTTTTTATTTGATATTTTAAAAGTATTTAATACTTTTAAAACCTAGATCTTTGGAACTAAAGGCATTGTAATTATAAAATTCGTTTTGCCTGTATCTCTAATGCAAACGCGCATAACTGTATTTCTGTGCTGCCCGCACTTCATTTACAACTCGAGATATATATTTATATGTTAAATAACTCAGCTCATGGTCAAGCTAGCATATTGAAAGTCTGCATAGACATAGTACTATATTTTAACTATTGATATATAAAAATTACATAAATATCTTTAAATGTCAACTCAATATATAGGCAAAAATAAGTTTAGAAATCACATATCACAGTTTTCTTGGCAAGCTATCATGTTCAAACACAACGTATATATGGTTTTATATATTAACTATTGATTTGCAAAATTTCATAAATATCCGTAAATGTAATATCTGTATTTTATGCTTTCTTATACACTTCTTCTATTTCTGCCTGCAGCACAGCTTGCCAACATTGCTTTACATATTCAATTTAAATACAGTTTATGGCCAAAACATGCTGGCCTGAAAGTGAAGCAGAGAGAAGAAGGGAATAGAAGCAGAGAGCAGAGAAGTGGGAAAGAGAAGAGAGAAAGAGAAAGAGACGCGTCCTCGAATGATGAATTGCCATTTGATTTGTTTGTGCTGCTTGTGGCGGCAATTTAATTTAATTATCGCATTTGCCACTTGGCCAAATGCCAGCAGTAAGCCGAGTCAGCCCCATTGGCCAAACACACGCACACACACACACACACATGCTATATGTGTGTGTGTGTGCTGGCGAGGTCAAATGGCAGGGCTGGGCAAGTGACTTGCAATTACCCGGGATTATGAACGACGGCAAACATTTAAAATGAAATGCCCAATGCAAATTGTCAGCACACACACACACACACACAGGCAGAGGGCCCTAAGCTGTGCTATCAGGCGCACAAATAGAGGTAGCAACCCCCCCTACACAATCCCTTCCCCGCCCCTGGCTGTAAAATGCAAATGCAATTTGCCGCGTTTGGCGCGTGACGTTCGTTGGGTAATCGCAACACTATTACAATGTTGTCTCTGTGTGTGAATGTGTGTTTCTGCGTGTGTGTGTGTATGTGTGCAACGCCTCTGGGGGCGTGGCTGTGGCCATTCGATGTTGCTGCCGTCGCCGCATGCACGCGTAATTAATTGATTTTTATCTGGCTTAAGGCTATTTTACAGTTTGTTGATGACAGACGAAGCAGACACGTGGGCAGCAGCAGCAGCAACGTACCCAGCAACAGCAACATACCCAGCAGCAACATACCCAACAACAACAGCAGCAGCAGCAGCAGCAACAGCACCATAATTATCCTGCTTATAATCATCTTTGTTGCACTCCGTCTGTCTGTTTGTATTTTTTTCTATTTTTAAGCGACTTTTTTACGACTGACACTTTGTTTTTGCCCCCTCTCTCTCTCTCTCTTTTTTTTCTTGCGTTTCTTTCACTTTTATTTGCTGCCCATTGTCAGCGTCGCTTCTTGTTTATTTCTGGTCACTTCGCAGCGTTTAATGAGGCGTATACGTAACATACATTGTAGCTATGTTTGCCTTCTCCCTCTCCTCTCTCTCTCTCTCTGCAGCGCCCTTCTTTGATGTGTGTGTGCGTAAATTATGTCGGACAAGCTGCGTGCACGAACACGTCTAGACGTGTCTCAGTGTGCGCGAAATTTGCGAGCGCAATTAAATGAAGTTTTTATTTTGGCATCATCTGAATGTTTCTTCATTATAAACTGACATAAAGTGTGTGCTAAATAAAGGCTGAAGAAGATCTGGGAGAGGAGAGAGAGAGATGGGGAGATGGGAGAAGAAAACAGAAAGTGATCGAAACAAGAGTTCAGTGTGATAATAATCATATGGACTACAAATACTTATCGCATATGATCAAGTTGAATGTCTTAATTGATATGTATGGTATGTATGGCAAATATATCGCTTTATCAGCAAAAATATTGGTCTATGTTATAGAAGAAAAAGTAGGAATATTTATAGGAACATCTTTCAAATCAAGATAATCATATTTTAAGCAGAAAAACTAATTATAATTTTAAGTATTGAAAACATCTCAATATCTTCCATTTTTGCAGTTAGCCTAGATCTAACAGACAGGCAGAGTTAATTCTGAACATGTTTTAGATGATAAAGCTTATTTTTTACCGTATATATTAAATTTAAGTTACAGTTTTTTATACATCAAAAGAAATCACAAGTAAAACATTAATTAATATGTATCATATACATATACATAGAATGCTTTGTTTTATACATATATGTGAGATTATTGGAGATTTTTTTTTTATATAATTGACATTTTTTAGCTATAATAGGCAGCACTATCCATTAAATCAAGCTAAAAGAAACACGTGCAGCTACAACAGGAAACAGAGAAACGAAGAGCTGACGTCTTACAAAAGCTGATAGCTATATTACGCAGCTGATAGCTATATTACGCAGTTTTTTCTTTTTATGACAAGAGTTGGCAACACTGTTTGCTGCTCCCTATCTCTCCCATTCTCTCTCTCTCTCTCTCTCTCTCTGCGTTCCCAGGCCTAATCCGATTGGCAAACAGCAGTTGATGCAGTTAATTTGCAGATATTATTGCTGTGATTAACACATGCATGTTTATGTGCACAACAATGTTTTATATACAAACACAGGCAGGCATAGACAGGCACAGGCCCACACAGACACACACACACATGCGCCTAAAATGATGCTATGAAATCAGTGCGCTGCAGTTGAATAGTCGAACATGGCACGCAAACAGCTGCTGCCTTAGGCATGTGTGTGTGTGTGTACGTGCGTGTGCGTGTGTGTGTGTGGTCAGCATGATAAATAGCTGGCAAGCTTATAATATTAATAATACAGACAAAGCACTTGAACATGTCGACGCATGCATAACATGTTGCCAAAGACGCACACACACACACACACACACACACACACTTGATGTCCTGCTTAGTGTTTGTATATATGTATATAAACTTGTAATTAATTGACTTGATGGAAAATGTAATTTAATTAAGCAGACATTTCAATGCGGTTGCCCTGCACAACCCCGAGGGGGGGGAAGTATGAACTAACTGTACATACTGTTGCCCTCTCTCTTTAAGAGCCAATTAGTCTTATGGCACACACAGACACACACACACACACACGCACGGCGTATACGTAATCTGCGTCATTAATGCAATTTTGATGTGACTTAAAGCCACAAGGCTGCAACCTGCCACATGAGGCAGTAAGCGATATATATATATACTACATATATAGACACGATATACGATATTGGGCTGAAGGAGTTCGCAACGTTGCAGCAGCTGCTGTTGTGTCCTTGTCGTATGCTTAATTTATTCTAATTAGTCAATAAATTGAGATTTATTTACCCCTCTCCCCGCTCTCTCGCTCACACTTCCTCCGCCAGCAGCTGCAACTAATATACAGCATTATACCATAAATCGCATAAATGCAGTCGAGCATTAAATGAAATCACACCTCACCTACAGTGTATTGAAATTATTATCAATTTCAGTTTGAAATTAGCTCAGTTTCAGTTTTCCCACAGGGTGTTGCATTGGCATTGTTTGTGCACAACTTTATGGCAAGTTTATAGCAAATATTGACTGTAGTTTTATTCTATATAATTACATATAGTATGCAATTCTTTGCTCCTTAACTACGCAATTTACGGCTTAAACAAATTATTTTTTTTTTTTATTTTTTTAACTACCCTGTATTTATGGTTCTTAAGATCTCAGGCCAAGTGTAAGTTGTATTTATCTAAGGACTTCTCTCCCTTTTCAACTTTTTCCTATTATTCCCTATTAATATACTTATATAATATTTTTTTCTTTTTCTCTGTTTTTCTCTCTGATATTTTCTCTATATTTCCCTCTCTACTTATGCTCAATTAAATTAGCCAAATCAGAGTTTTTTTCTTTTTCACAGCTAAACAATGTTAGATATGCCTGCATATATCATATAACCCATTGTATCTGTCATCATAATTAAATATTTAGAGGATTTAGAGCGGGATTATTGCAATTTGTGAAGTTTCATTTAATTAAAAGCACAAATAGCGATAAATATGTCAATAATTAATTAGGAGGAAAATAAAACCCAATTAGGTATAATAGGTATAATAGAGGAGGATAATAAAGAGCAGACATATGTCTATACAAACGACTATATGCAGCTTATAGGTTTCAACCTTTTATAGCAAGTGCATCTAACAATAATTACGAAATTAAGTTGAAAAATAAGCACGTTGGCATATAGCATAGCAGCTATAAAAATTATGGCATAAATATAAAATCATATGCCATAATATCAACTCAAATATGAAACTCATAGGTTATTTCGCCCAAGGTAGAGAGCAGCTATAAATAATTATAGCATAGATATAAAATCAATCTAAAACATTTATATAAATATATTCATTTCGTAAATTGATTAAAGTTACCATTAGTAAAAGGTTGCTTACTTGTTAAAATCACTTAAACATTTATATAAAATATTCAATTTCAGTAAATTGAATTAAAGCAAAGCATACATCATATTATAGTAACCATAAAAGATTATAGCAAGTATGCATATACATATAGTAGATATAAAATCACTCTAAAACATTTATATAAAAATATTCAATTTCAGTAAATTGAATTAAAGCGAAGCATATATCATATTATAGTAACCATAAAAGATTATAGCAAGTATGCATATATAGCAAAGATTTCTTAATTTTAATTTTCAGCAGGTAAAATCTGACTCTATAAATAATAATTTATACTGGGCAACTGAATTATAGCAACTGGATTATAATAAAATTTTCCTACCTGCGTCTCCGTCACATTGAGCAGCTTGGCCATCTCGGTGCGTTCACTGGAGCTGAGATATTTCTTCTCCTCGAACTTCTTCTCCAGCTCAAAGATCTGGCGACCCGTGAACGTGGTCCGTGCCTTCTTCTTGCGTCTCGCATCTGTCGAACCCGAATCGGAATCATCTTCGGTTGTCTCCAGATTGCTATTGTTGCTCTGCAGCTGAGCCGGTGAGCTGCTGTTGTTGTTGTTGTTGTTGTTGTTGTTGTTGTTGTTGCTGGAGAGCAGCTTGTCCTGCATCAGGCTATCGCTGCTGGTGCCCTGGCTGGCGGCCATATCTGGCGATAGATCGGCCGATGAGTTCGCCATTAGCTTCTTTTTCTTTACAGCCGGCTTGCCCGAGTTGTCTACCAAGAAGAGAAGGGAGAGAGAGAGAGAGAAAGAGAGAGCGAGAGGAAGAACGATTAGTAAACTCGCTTAGTTTGCTTTGCGCGGCTGTTTAGCCTCAATTGGCCAACGCTTTGGCCGTTTATTGCTTTACGTAACCCACTGTAATTGCAATTAGCCTGGTCAAAAGCGAGCTTGACTCTGTTTTTTGTTTTTGGCCTATACAAAACTAACTGCAAATTGCTCTTTGTATACACTGTAAGATGTGACAACTTGTATACCCTATTTTTTTTTTTTTTTTTTTTTTGCTAAAATTTGTGCTTGAATAACCAGTATCATATTAATATAACTAAAATATATATTATTTAATATTTAATATATAAATTTAATAGAAATTAATATCATAGCGAATTGATAACATATTATTATAAAAATTTTATAATTTATAATAATAAAAAATAATAAAACAAAATTATTTTAAAATATTAAAGCACTTTTATCAAAGTTTTCTGTTTAATTTGTTAATATTAAAGCCTTTTTTTCAGCCGTAATCAAAAGTTTCCTGTTTGATTTATTTATATCTTTATATTTTTTCCTGCCTACATTATAACCTAAAATTGAGCTTGATATGGGAGCCATATATGATACATATAGAGTATATACTTATTCTCACTTATGCTTGCTTGGTTTCAATCTCAAGTTCTTTGATAGCTACATTGATCCGGCTATAGTAGGCTATAGGAGCTAATACCAGATGACAGCTTTTCCAACACTTCTCGTTGTTGTTGTTGTTGTTGTTGTAGCCTGTCGCGTCGCATTGAGTGGAAAACAAGTGTTAACAACGGGGCCAAAACGTGTCTGGCTTGTGAGTTGTTGCTGCTGCAGCAACTGTTGCTGTCGCATTGGCAATGCATAATTGAAATCTAATTGACAGTTAACTAAAGAAAAAAAAAAAAACGCTCATTGCGCATTGCTAATACGCCGCGTGGGCCCGCATATGCATGACGCAGTGATTAATTAGACGACAGGGGGAAGGGGGCGCCACAGTGTCACAAAATCAATAAAAAAAGAACAGTAAAAAAAAAGCAGACGAGAAGTGGCAAAACATTTTTTTATTTTCTTTTGTTTTTAGCTACTTATCCCCCCCCCCCCTCTTACCAGCCTCTCCGTTTGCCATGCCTGCCACGCCCACTTCTGGCCATACAATGCCGCCCCCCATTTTATGGCTGCTGAATAAGCTAAACAAGTAATTAAGCGAAAATTAACTGGCGACAGTTGCAAATCACAAATGTGTCTCGAACTCGAGTCGCCATGGTTTCCCCCCTCACCCGCCTCCCCCCTCTGCTTCTTCTTCTACTTGCTTTGTTGTAATTGTTGTTTGTTTACGCCAAGTCGAGTACGTGATTTTAATAACAATAAAAATCGAACGCAGCACATTGAACAATTAACAACAAAAACGAAAAAAAAAAAAAAAGTTTTTGCACAAAATGCAAACTGATTTTTATAGCTTATTATAATGACGATTGTTGTTGTTGTTGTTGTTGTTGCTGTGGCTAATTGAATAAGTTGTTGCTATTTTTACATGCCATTTGGTCTAACCTCGTCCACCCCCTGCTACCTCCCTACCCCCTGCCTCTTGCCAGCATGGCCAACGCATTGACAAATCAATAATCAGTTAATTAGGTTGCTCGCGTAATTACAATATGTGCCATAAAGCGTGTGTGTATGTGTGTGTGTGTGTGTGTTTATAGCTTGCCATACTAAGTTGAAATATCGTCGACATTTGCACCATTATTCTCGTCTGTACTATATGTTTATGGTTAATTCACATGTTTACTATAATTACCAAAAGTTCTTCAAGTCAAATGAGCATGAAAAACAATTTCCACACACCCCTAATACACTCTGGAATTTCTGAAATATCTGCACAGAAATTACCATATAATTCATCAATTGTTGGCCAAGTTAAGGCACTTCAAAAACTTTATAGCACATTTTTGTTAAACAATTATTTACTTGACTACTTGATTTATTAGGAAATTAATTTTTAGGAAGATTATTTAGCTATATATTTAACTCTATTGCAGCTTAAAGAGTTCTTCTCAGTTCTATATATCTGAGAGACCAACCATATCTATACTTCTAGCAATCATAAGCTTGTCAAAAATCATCAAATTCCCTTTTGAAAAATCTTTTTGTTCATCGTTTGATCTCTAGCTAAATTTTACATCAAAAAATAAGTCTTTTAAAATTTTAGAATTTTGTAACTTTCATGTCCTCAAGGTTAACCCTACTTTTCCTTGCTGAGAGACCTATCTGAACTTCCTACTAGGGATGTCGTGATATTAAAAAAATATCGTTTCGATGATATTTTTATCAAACATGATGATATTTTAAATATCCAAAATATCGATATATTGATATTTTGATATTTTTCAATACACTTTTCCCATAAAATATGTTTTTTTACTTGATTTTTTTTTTTTCTATCGAGATTCCAAAATATCAAAAACAATATCGCATACCGATATTTGGGCAAAATATACGATATAATATATTTTCAAAAATATCGTTTTTTTTTTATATTTTAAACCCTACTTCCTACTCTCAAAAACTTTGTCAGAAATGATCAGATTTCCTTTTGGAATATAATTTTCTCAATGATCTTAGCTCTAGATCGATTCTGCATTGAAAATAAAAATTCTTATATCAAATTTAATTTTAATTTGTTTTTCATAATTTTCAATGATCGAAATAGAAAGTTTCCATTTAAGACACTCAATGCAGGGAGGATTCAAACTCTATCTAGAGTTGTTGCTACTCTGGGTAGGATGTGGGGGGGGGGGCACATTGAATAAGTTGCCATAATACGCATACGCCGCATTGCACGCCGCACGCATCGCTGAAGCGTGTTGAGAGCCTCGCGCTGCGCTCAATTGGCGTCCACGTCAAGCGTCAAGCTGCGAAATGTTGTGCGGCGCCAATATATAGAATATATATATATAGAAATTTAGAAAATTAGAAAATCTGTTCTAAACGAATTGGAAATGCTTTAACTTTAGGTCGATCTAAAAAAAAAAATGATTAAAACTCCTATAGATCAGACGAAGAATTTCTATGATATATGATGTTCTTATAAAGCAAGGGTTATCGTTATATATGCCAGTAATACCTGTATAATAATGATTGTAGTACATATAAAATACATATATATGCAGATAGATCAAGTATATATATACTAAAGTATTTGTTAAATTTAGCTATAATAAGCGAATTCCACTGCTTTGGATCACTATAAATTTAACTAATTTATAGAAAAAGTTACATTAATGGAACAGGAATATATATATTAATCTATATAGTTTTTATATAGTGACAAAATCATGCAACTCAAAATCATGAACTCAAAACCTCTTCAAAAATATTTAAAAAATTAAATAATTATCGAATGTTATTGTTGAAACTCCGTGAATGGAACAGGAATATATATAATTATATATATAGTCTTTATATAATGCAGAATCTTATTTAACTAGCGATCTCAAAATACTCTTAATAAATATATGTATGTGTGTATATCTTTTTATATATCGTATATATATCTACGATCTACGATCCCCCCCGCTACTCACCCCTCTTGCCACTGGTCTTGGGCAGCAGCTGGTTCTGCCTGACCGCCTGCTGGGGCGATGAGGCGTGTGTCGTGTCGCGCGCCTTCTTGGCCACACACAGATTCAATGGCTGATCGAGTGCAGCAACTGTTGCTGGCGTCACTGTTGCCGGCGTTGCTGTTGCTGTTGCCGTTACCACAGCTGCTGCTGCTGCTCCTCCTGCTGCTGCTGCTGCTGCTGCTGCAACGCTCTCCTCCTCGCTGGCATCACTCATGGATGCACTGCGTCTGGCGCGTTGCTCCAGCTCCTGCGGCTGCTGTGCATATTGCTGCTCAATGCTGCGCAGGATGCTCTTCGGCGATGTGGCTGCTGAGCTGCTCAAGCCGAGGCAGCTGGAGGCTGGAGTTGCCAGGCTGCTGCTGGCAGCGTGTAGCTTATCTGCCATGGCCATGCCCAGGATGTCGGCAATGGAGTGTGGTGTGGGGCGATTGGGCGGGCGTGCATAGACATGGGCGTGCCAGCTGGCGATGCTGCTGCTGTTGCAGTTGCTGCGCTGCTGCTGCTGCTGCAACGTGGCTGCTGCTGCTGCTGCTGCTGGTGTGGCGCGACTTGCTGGCGGCGCTTCCAGTTGCTTCTGCAGAAATGTTGTGGGTGAACTGCTCGTTGTCGAGATGGAGACGGGACTGGCGCTGGCGCTGTTGTTGTTGTCGCGCACACGCAACAAATTGACAAGTTTCTCCCGGCTGCTGGGACTGACCGCCAGGGAGGCGGGCGAGGTGGGCGGAATGGTCAGGGAGCTGCTGTAGACATACGAATTGATGGCCATGTTGTAGCTGGAGTCAGCGGGCAGCGGCAACAGTTGCTGCTGCTGCTGCGACTGTAGATGTTGCTGCTGCTGCAGTAGTTGTTGCTGTAGTAATTGTTGCTGTTGTTGTAATTGTTGCTGTTGCTGTTGCTGTTGCTGTTGCTGCTGCTTGTCCTTGACTATGCCATAACCGTGCGCCAAGGCGCCGCTGATCATTTCCGCTGCCAACAACGAGTCGCGTTCAGTTTCGGGCATCATTTAGGGGCGCAGCTAAACGTTAGTGGGCGTGGTGGCTGCAAGAGAGAAAGAGAAAGAGAGAGAGAGAGAGAGAGAGAGAGAATGTTAGCAATGAAATTAGCTCAACAGCTGCGCGAATTTTATGTTGCTCGTCGGTTTTGTTAATGGCGGCAACCTTCAACTCGGACCCCTTCCCCATCCCCCCCCCCCCTCCCCCCTGCTGGCAGTAGGCAGCGCCCGTATCCAAATGTAGTTCAACTTATTTAACCCGCAACACACGCCTGCTGCTTCCGTCCTGCCCACCTCAGCCTGCTGCTGCTCATCCTCTCTGCTTCTACCCATCCCGCCTTCCCCCCTGCCTTGTCTCTACGTCCGGGGCGACCATTTGCCATTTCCTGGCGCACTGCGTTCTGATTTGCATAACAAAATGCTGTGTGCGAGCGAGAGAGACAGAGAGAGAGAGAGAGTGAGCTGTGGCAGGATTCGAGCCAGGCCAGGCACATACGTTGTGCCAGGCTACAGAAGGAGGGGGAGGGGTTCCAGCAACTGCTGCGAGTGTTGGCATGAATTTATGGCACAACATTTGAGTGTGACACAATTTAAGTTAACGCAACAAACGGCAAAAAGCCACGCGTTGAAACCAGTTTAAGGCGAGGCCAGTTCACAGAGCGAGACAGAGACAGAGTGAGAGAGAGAGAGAAAAAGGGATAAACGATTTGTTTATGCTGCCCATAATTGCCCATGGGCTTGTAATAAGCGATTATATTGTGGGGGGTGTAGTGCATAAATTTTAAGTGCAAAATATTTTATGGTTTACACATTTGCAAATTGCTTCAATTTATTGACGGGGGAATTTCTATGAAATTTCTAAGAGAATTCTCTGTAAATTATTTGCACAGAATGCGTTAAATAAAACAATAGACTACCAAACTGGCTAAGAAAGTGTTTGATAGACAAAATATTTGAAAGATCTAGAAATTTCACCAATACAAAATATTAATGTAGAATTAAAGTCTATCGAATTTATTTAAATTTAATTATTAATAAGAAAATCAATAACAAATACGTTTGCAAGAAAAGCAGCTGATTAAAAAGAAAAATCGATAATATGGGTTGGCAAACAATTTGTTATCGATAAGAAATATAAATTAAATTTAATAGTAACACAATTCAAAAAATATGTTATCGAAATAAACGTAATTTGAATTCATTTAAACTGATTTAAAAACAAAATCGATAAACTACGTTTGCAAAGAAATCTGTTATCGATGACAAACAAGTTTCATAATCTCATTCACACACACACACAAGTAAAATGGCGTCGCTGAATAACCTTGAGAAATCTGCAGTTAATTTGTTGGCGCACAAGAACTTTGCATGCCATTTAAATGCCATCGTTATGTGTCATATTTCACAGTTGACAATCCCAAAAGCAATTTAAATTAATACAAAGTGCAAACTCATACTCAAAACACACACACACACACGCACACTCGAGCGCAAACTCACGCACGCTGTCCAAATGTCAGTTTCCAGCAACGTGCGCTCAATAACGTATAACGTAATGCGTGCTTAAATGTATTTTATTGCCGTCAGCAGCAACAACAACAAAAGCAACAACAATGGGGATGACATATAAAAGGACTAACCTTTGCCTGCCTGCCGCCCACTCACTCGCACTCGCACTCGCAATCGCATGTGGCACACGTCAGAGAGAACGAGTGAGAGCGCTCTCTCTCTCTTGCAGCATGTTGCTGGGCAACATGTTGCTTGGCTCGTGCAAAATCACTTACAGCTCAAAACGAAAATAAACGGCAAAAAAGCAACGGTAATTCAAGTCTGCTGAGCTGCTCAAAAGGTTATGTGCAGAGCGGGACGGGAGGGGGGGGGGGAGGCGGGCGTGGAATGAATTTGGGGTGGACATATTCAAGCAGCGGAAGCGACGCAGGCAAGCGGAAGAAGTTATTTCAATTGCCTGCCCCACGACGGCGACAGCGACAGCGAGAGAGAGAAAGAGAGCGCTTTGACTCTGTGTGTGTGTGTGTGCGGCACGTACAGTGGCTTAGTTGGTGAGCTACTCTCTGTGTGTGCGTGTGTCTGTGTGTGTGTGTGCCAGTTTACCTGGCACGCTTTTGCCCCCGCTGCCCGCGCGCACGTGGCTGAGCCCGAGGACACTGACAAGGATGATATAGACGAGGTCCGAAACAGCAGCTACTAATGGCATTTAAGTTTTGCTGGCCTGTCACAGGCGCACACAAATACAAACACACACACACACACACAACTCTTTCGCCTCCATTATTATCCTTGAGGCTTCCCCCGACTCGCCTTGCCCACAATTTTCACTTCATTTTATTTCATTTCATTTTGTTGCTTTGCGTTTCGTTTGCTTTCGTTTTATTGCATTGACTACAACAACGCACACACACACACGCACACACTCTCACATTCCTGAGCTGACTCCTGGCTGCGCTGTCTCCTTGCTGGTATTTTAACAAGCTACTGTCGAATCCTCCTGCTCCTGCGACAGTCTGCACATAATTTGCCTTGCGGCTGTGTGCCCAGCTCGTCATCATCATCATCATCGTGCTTGTCTCTCTCACTCTCTCTCTGTCTCTCTATCCTCCTTCCATTCAACAACATTCCAACAACTCTGACTCCGCCTTGGCTGCCTTTTTAGCGTGTGTGTGAGTGTGTGTGTGTGTGTGTGTAAGCTTGACGTTAAACATGGCTGACTAGCTACTTCTGCGTTGTCCTTCTCGCTCGCACTCACTCCACTTGCTTTTTGCCTTGTCAGCATAATTTAATGTGCCCTCGCTACGCTTTTTGTATGCTAACATTTATGCTTTGTGCCCGCGCGTGTGTGTGTGTGTGTGTGCCTGCGTGTGGGCGGGTATATTGTTGTCAATCTGGCAGTTAAAGTGTGTAATTTGTCATTCATATTTATATTTCGTTTGCTTTTTGTCTGCCCCTAAGGCAAGTAATCCTCTCAATGCCCTCGAGCGCGCGCTCTCTCTTCCACTCTCATTCACGAAATCATTTTTTTTTTGCCATTTGTTTTGATTGTATTCAATATATTGTTGAACTGCGTGCGATCTATGCGATGATATCGATATTAGTGTGACACGCACGAAGCTGAACTATCGCCAGGTATTTGAATTAGATCAATGTATCGATATTAGTGCGTGCAATTAACGGAGTTTGAATATCTGGCAACACCTGCACTGCACATTGTCTCTCTTTTGCACTGCACTTCTGCACTGGAAGTTTCCAGTTGAAAAGTTTTATTCGCGAACACGTGCGGGATCGCGGTGAAAAAAAAAACTATTTTATACGCTTTTTTTTTTTTTGTAAGTGTGTAATTTGTAGAATTTGCGAGTGGTTAATTGATTATAATGAGGCGTTAATGAAGGTCTTCGAACAATTTGAGACGCAGCTGTGGCTGCTGTCGCAACTGCCCCCGCCCGCCGCCCGCCTGCCTGCCGTCATATTCCCCTGAGGGGTGCTGCGCTGGCAGTCTACAGGGTAAATTGGCTGTCCAGCGTGGGGGGAGGGGGGGGAGTGCGGGCTTAGCTTGTACTCTGCTCTGCGCATATTTCGCATGAAATTGCTTGAATATTTTATGGAGTTATGTGCTCGCTAATTAAATTGATGTGCCACACACAGAAGCTGCCGCAACCGGTGCCACAGGACATTCGTGCAACAGTATCGACACTCGCGTGTGTAGATATGTGTGTGTGTGCTTATGGTTGGTTGGCAACTTTAATGAATTTACCTGTGTCATGCGCAGAGTTGTCGTGTGTCGTGTGTCTTGCGTCTCGTATATCTTGCCCCGCATTGTTCTTGTCCCCTCTTGGTCTTGTTTTAATTGTTTTTAATTTTCAACATAAAATTACTTGTCTCTGCTTACATGCAACAGAATTGCAGAAGCCTCTCTCTCTCTCCCTTTGTTCTTTTTCTCTGCTTTCGCTTTCCAAATCGAAACTTTTGCTCTCTCTCTCTCTTGTTTCTTTTGTTCCTCCAGTTACTGTGCTCGATTGCAAATTGGGTTAGCAAGTTCGTGACCGACACACACACAACTAGGAAAATTGAATTAGTTTAAACTTTAAGGCAAAAGTTGGCAAACCCAACGCAACGCACTGACAACTCGATCAAAGCCAATGCTCGTAAACAAGTTGAGTTGTCTACCCCCCCCCCCTATCCCCTCCCTTCACCCTTCCACTTTCCCATTGGAGTTTTGCTCTTTTATTTTTTCTGTGCTCCTCTTGCTGTCCGTGTCTGTCTGTCAGTTTGTGCTCGGTTTGCTGCATTTTCGTGTTCGTGTTCAAGCAAATGACAGTCTCTCTCTCTCTCTCGCTCACACACACACACACGCTCGTTCATTCGCATAAATAAATCATAAGCAGAGGCAATGAGTGCACTCAGCTGTTGTTGTTGTTGTTGCAATTGATGCGATGGAAGAAGAAGAAAAAGAAGAAGGGTATTGAAAAGAGGAATGAAATCATTTTGCTATTTGAAATTCATTCAATAAATATTCAATTAGATACAGATAAGTCTAATTCAATGCAGGTTATTAAAAGTTGAGATAATTTTAAGCCAATAATTAAAATGACAATATATAATAACGATATATATTTTTTATTTCCCTTAGATGTGTCGCGCAGTTTGAGAACTTTTCCAGAAGTTTTCTATTGCTAATTGTAAGTATGTACATGTAGGGAACCAATATACCATATAATACTCTTACTTTTATTTAGAAAATACAATGAGAATAACGTACAATGTAGACAACAATAACCGAAACTAGTGTAAAAAGGAATGCAAATTATATGGTACAAAAGTGAGTGAGCTAACTCTTTTTTATATGAAATCTCCATCAATATAATCATATACTTTGCTTTAGATCAACATATCCGATATAAGGACAAATGTTGTATGAAAAGAATAGAGAAAAGCTGGCAAATCTGTACAAGAAGTCGCATATCTATTCATAACTCATGTAAAAGTTTTCTATTATTGTTATGATTCTGCGGGATCCCTATCGACTGACATATTACCCCAGTTAAGTCAACAAACGCATAAACCTTCACTAAAAATATCATTTATATCATATACATATGTATATACTTTATCGTACCCTCTGCACATTATTTCTAATGTCGAACTAAAAAAGGTTATTTTTCAGACATGTTTCCACCTGATTTCCGAATTTCTTAATACTCCAGTAACGAACAGCGAGAGAGAGACCCAGGCTAACAATCCGAGCTGTATCGCTCCCCCCACGGCCCCGTAAGCCGTCAAGCTGTCAGCCTGTAACTTTTCAGTTACTTTCTTGCTTTTGTGTTATTTCATAAGGGGTGCCTTGCCCCATGTTGAAGCTGCAGCTGTCGGCATGCCACACACAACATATGAACTCCTCCATAAATGCTCTAATATATATATATATATATATAAAAAACACATTACACACACACACTCAGCAGTTGGCCAAATCTGAAGCGCACACAAACATTATGAAGCTATTTTGAGTGCGGCATTTAAGATTTTTTGGAAAGAATTCCCCCAACGAAGCTTAAAGCAATGACTATTTAAACGCCCCAACTGTACGAGAGTCGCTGAGAATATTGTGGACTGTAAGTAACCAATTTTGGTGTAATCTAATCTAAGAGAGAATAAAGTGAGATTATAACATATGTCTAAATTTAGTAAAAATTAATATTAGTTTAATTTTATATATTTACAATGTCCTTTCGCAAAGTCTTTTAAGCTTTATTTATTTTATAGAATATATGCCAGACATTAGAAATTTATATAATTGATTTCATATCATTTCCTTGACCCTTTAAATCCCCAAAAACTGCAAACTTTGTATTACTATTATCAATATCGAACTCAACTAAGTTATTTCTGTCTGTCTGTTATATCTAAAAGAATATGTTAGTTAGAATCATAAAATTCTGTTACCAATTCCTTGTTAAAACTTAAAATTATTTGTTTTATTTTTGTGTGTTCTGATTGCTTGAGATGGTATACAAAAATCATATAAGTTAAGTTATTAATATATTGCATATTTATGGATATATAAAATATATTTATGTTGTACATATATGAGAACTTTAGTGGCAACCCTCGCTTTTGGCTGCGCTCTCTCAAGTATTTACTTATTTTTATTGACAGCATTATATTTTATTTATTATATTGAATTCATGTCATTGTGCTGCCACGTCCAGGCAGCAGCAGCACGTCCTACGCAGCGTACGCCTGACTCTCTCTTTCTCTCACTCTCTCTCTCCCCATCTCTCATCCTTGGTGTGCTATTATTGTCAAGTCAGCACATAAAGCTGCTGAGTGGCAGCGAGAGAGAGAGAGAGGCAAAGGGCGAGTCAGACAAACGTCAACTGCGTTTGCTTCTCTCTCTCTTTCTCTCCCACCTCTCCCTCTCCCTCGTTGCTTTGGCATCTTTAAGCGGAAATCGTTATATAAATCAAAGACAGATTACAAATGCTGCGCAATTTTCGAGTCGCAATTCGAGTTGCGGGAGGGAGGGGAGAGAGTAGAAGCAGGAGGGGCAGGCGAAGTAGAAATCGTAATAGAAATTGAAAAAGGTCTTTGCGTGCGCGTTGTATGTTGTAGTCAACAGTTGCGCAACTGTTGAGCTCGATTTAGTGAGCTCATTAGCAGCAAAATGTCAGCTAATTACGTTGCCATTCTTCTTGTTTGTTGTTGTTGTTGTTGTTGTCAAAGCGAAAGTCAGCGGAGCCAAAAAGCCATAGCCGGAAGTAACGTTCGCCTCATTTCCGTTGCAAACGTTTCCTGTCATAATTTTTCATAGATTTTTGCTTTTTCTTTTGCGATTTTCTTATATTTTTCTTGGTTTTTTATTTTTTTTTTTTGATTTCTTCACTTGCAGCAAGCAAAAGCGAAGTTCAAACTTTTTTCTACTTTTATTTAAGAGGCGCCCGCTCTTTGCAGCAGTTAGGCGGTTGAGGAGTGTGGGCGTGGCTTGTCATGGCTTATTTCACTTGAACTTTTTTGCGGGAGGGTCAATTTGTGTGTGTCCCCCTCCCCCTCCGCTCCCTGACCCAACTTGACCAAACTTGGCTTTATTTTGAATTTTAAATGTTTTTCGTTTATTTTTCATACTCTCTTTTGGAGCTCTTCAGCTTGTTTTGCAGTTTATGCCTTTGCCTTGTCCATTAGCCGGGCACACACACAAACACACACACACACAATTGCCCGCAATTAACTAACGGTTCTGTGATTGATGATGTTTTAAATGAGTGCGCAGGCACCAAAAAAAAAAAAAAAAAAAAAAAAAAAAAAACGAATTCCTATGTCATCAGCATAATTTGATGTGATTTGATTCGCAGCAGGCGGCGACGGCCCTTGGCAACACAACACACATAACCCTTACTTCCCTCACGTAATACCCCCTTTTGACAGTGTCTATCCGAAAGTTTTCCCTTCTGACAAAACATAGATAAGCCTCTACAGTACAGTGTGCGCTCAATAGCGCGGATTAAATATGAATTTACTTCAATTAAAATTATTTGACATTCTGATTTGGGTTTGTCGCTCTTAATACTTGTTGGAATTAGATAAAAGACAGAAAAGGAGGGAGAGGGAGATAAAGTGGATATTACACTTTGAGTAGAAATAAAAAAAAAGTTATTAAATTTCATTTAAGCTGAACTTAAAGTTAATATTATGACCAATATACATATAATGAATTCTTCACAAGATATCCCAAACTTAGGTTATAATCTATATAAACTGAATTTCCTTCTAGTAATAAATTGGTTAAATTATAATCCCTACTGTATATACATATATTAAAATTATAGAGAAACAACTGTACGCTTGAAAACTAGATTAAATATGCTCAGACTGATCGATCAATTTGATATTATCATTGCGTATTATTAGAACAACATATTAATAAATGTTTATACAGTTTGCAACGAGAGACAGTAGATTATAATTGACATATCACTTGATTATCTATAATTTGTTGTTGAATATTTCATGTTTGTATGTCAGGAATTTCTTTTTTTTTTTTTCTTTCGGAATCCTTCAAACACACTAAATTGCATTTTAATAGAGCTCAAGTGGCGCTTATTTCTCTACCCCCTCTAAAAAAAAAAAAAACACACCTTGACATATTTGCACTTAATTGCAAAATGAATGAATGCAAGAGTCACAGCGAGGAGTGCATTCACCATTCATTCAGTCAGTCATTCATTATGCACAGATGCCATCAGTTATTCATTTCTCCTGTCCTCTTTTTTATGATTCTCTCTAGCTCTCTCTCTCTCTCTCTCTCTATGTTGCCATCAATCAATCGTACGATAAATTATTCAGAAAATTTCATAAAATATGCGCGACCCAAAAGCGCAAGTATTTAAAAGCATATTTAACTGGGTATGGAATGAGTGATACGATAGTACATATACATATATACTTTAAATACAATCAGGATGTCTGAAAATATTTATGGAGATTGCATCTACTTTTTTCTGCAGCGTATGCGCACAAGATTTATTTTTTTTTTTTTAATTTATTTATTGACGCTTGTGATATTTAATTTTTTTGGTAATTCCAAATGGTTCCGTTTTGTGTAAATTGAAATTTAAGTTGAAGCGATAAGCAAGTGTAAACGTAATATGTATTATCAGAGTTCAAATGCAAAACAAACAGTTTCTGATTTACTTGAGGACACCTTATAAAAAATAATTAATTTAATCGTGCTTGTTTGTTTTTCTCTCTGTTTCTGTGGGCTGCTAATCAGCGTGAGAAGAATTTGTTATTTAGTTGTTTAAACATTCGTAAACAGATTACCCAATTATAATCAGACGCTTCTTGCCAGACGGTCGGTCTACCTCGCCTCAGTTCCCCCGTTCTTTCTTTCGCCAGTTCACATGGGGCAAATTCCAATTCCAATTTGAAATCTGATAACATTTTGCATGCTGACATTTGCGGCGCACTTCCACTGTCATTGACGCGCTCTCTCTCTCTCTCCTCTCTCTCTTTCGCTGTCCTCTTACACACTCTCTTTCCCCCGCATCTGTGCTGAAATATGAGTCAATTATACTTCCGTACGCATAAATTAATGATTAATTGCAAAATAAATTGACTTGCGTCACTTAATTACGTTGCCCGCGTGCGCCGCGTAGCTGAGTAAACTGACACTCGTACACACACACACACACAGGCACGGGCTGCCTGTCAACACACACACACACGTACGTACGCAAAGCCTGTGAGAGAGAGTTCGAGCGGGAGAGCGAGAGTGAGCGCTTTTGCTGCTGCTGCTGCTGCTGCTGCTGCTGTTGACATTCACAGTCAAACATGCTTAATTAATGCCAATGCTGCGCCCATCGCTCAGCTTCAGCTCTCTCTCAGCCAGCCGCTGCTCTGTCGCTGTCGCTGTCTCTGTCGGACAACTGTAATGAGAGCGTCTGACAACATTAACGGGCACATTAATAAGGCATAAGAATAAGAGAAGAGTGAGAGGAGAAGAAGAAAAAAATAAAACTGCTGCTGGCAGCCAAAAATAAACATTCTCTTGGCGAGGGGAGCGAGGGGAGGAGGCATCATAATAATGATACATAGTCAGGCTGCTGCTGGCAGCGCCATTGAGTGGCACTTGCCACTTGCCACATGCTCCTTGTGCACGGCTTCCGTTATGTAGTTAGTCAGAATCAGAGACTCGACGTCTCTGCCTCAGCTTCGATTGTCGTCGACGTCGTCGTCGTCATTGTCTGGCAATCTCTCATAATTAAACACACAATGTGCGAAAGACGCCATGCTGCACAGTGGGCACAGGTTGCAGCAAACTGAAGTGCACAAAAGTAATGTATGAATGAGTGTGTGTGTGTGTGAGTCAAAAAAAAATTACGTATTTATATAAAATATAATTATATAAATTATTTCTTAATTTTTATACGCCACGCTATTATAATCATAGCTTGCACCACTGTGCTCATTAGCACAGGGTTGCCATATCTCATACTCCTCTGCATATTCTGCCTTCTTTCTGCGTGCAAAAATCAATAAAATAACATTGCCAAAATGGCTTTCGCGCCTGCACTGCTTATCCGCTTTGCCTTTTGCCTGCTTCGTCTTCGTCTTTGTGTTCATCTTCTGTTACTGTTTCTGCTTTAGCCTTTTCCTTTTCCTTCTGACCGCCGCCACTTAACTTTCACATTAACTGCACGAGACGGCGACTACTCTGGCACACAATTCGTAGCAGGCGAGAGCAATTAACGCCGAATTGATACGCACAAAACTCTGTGGAGCATTGAACCTTTGCTGAGAGCGGCAGAGAACAGAAGAGAGGGGAAGAGAGCGAGAGAAAGAGAGAGCGTTTATGCGTCGACATTAAGACGTAATTAAAACAACGCCAAACGAGCGAAGCGGCGCCCACTCAAACCCTTTTTTTTTTTTCTGCGAAGGAAGCGAAGAGAAAAAGCGGCAGAGAGCGCGTCCCGTGCGAGGGAGCGAGAGAGTCAAAAGATTATTTGTATTTAATTTAGAGTGCGCTGTGTGCTGCGCTGCCAGTCGCATTCTGCAGAAGACAAGCAGGAGACAGTTTCTTCGTTCGTTCGTGTACATGAAACTTAATTATAATTAAGCATTTAAGTGGAACTAAGCGGCGCTATGGCAAATGAAGCGCACGTTCAACTGCCTTCTTCCCCCTCTCTGCTTCTCTCTATTTATCCTTAACTTCGCGTAACGATGACAACAACGTAGCAGAGCCGTCGGTGTTCACTTTTTATTGGCAACCCTGTGCAACCTAACCTAATTGCTAGCGCGCCACTCAAACTTTTCGGCCAAGATGCGAACTAAAGCTGAGTGGGAGAGAGAGAGAGAGAAAGAGGGAGAGCGAATTTAATTACTGTTCATGGCTCTAGGATATTGTTATACAAGTGTTGCCACGGCTACGCCGGATTAATTGTTACGTTGACTAATTTCACTCATACGTACGTATGTATGTGTGTGTGTGTTTGTGTGTTTTGTATGTAACAAACGACAAATAGAGGGAGGAGGTGCAGAGAGTGTGAAGTTGACGTCGCCATTTTAAAACTGTTGCAAAGCCAGTGTTGTCGCACTAGCTTTTTTAAGTCAAATTTAGCTATTTGCATGACATTGTTTAGCTTTATTATATCTTTTCCCATTTTAGCCCCTTCTAGTAATTGATAGGGGGCCCAACTCTGTTGGCACAACAAAATTAGCTCAATTAGAGACGCTGGCGGCGTGTCCCTTGCCCCAACGTGCCTAACAAAGTGAATACGATGAGCATGAAATATTAGGGCTGTTTTCAGTTAATTTCATAGAATTTTCAATATTAAAATGGGTCAGACCTAAGCAAGATTTTTGTATTTAGTCAGCCGAGTGGAAAAATGTACAACAAGGATGAGAAAGAGGAGAGTAAAAAAAAAAAAAAAAAAAGAAGAAACAAATAATATGCAGACGGACAAGTTGCTGTACAATTTAAATGACTTTTTTTTTTCTTATTTTGCCGAGTGTAATGAAAGTAATTTTCGAATTGCAAAAATCACAGAAAAAAAGGGCGAGCATGTGGTTTCTTTGCATGGCAACTACCCTATAAAAAGCTGGCACGATGGGGTAGACTGACGTATAATATAAAAGCGAATCTGTTAAGGCTAACACAATTTCGTTATACATTAAACTTTGCTCTTCTAACATGGTAGCACTCCCTCTCTCTCTCCCTCTCTCTCTCTACGCTGCTCGTGCAGCTCAATTTTTTTATTTCTTTTGGCAATGGGTTAGGGCATCCTAACGAAATTCAATTGCGGCCAAAGTCTCAGGCAAGTCGAGCGTTTTGCCAACTTTCCAACTGCCACGCCTCCGCCTTCCCTTATGCCCATTTTGGGATGGGGTCGGGCTGGGTCGGCGGCAGCACTCGAGATGATTTCGTAATGGCATTGAATGTAGCATTTAATTTGTGCGCCCCAAGGACGATGAAGACGACTAAGCGCGACGTGGGGATGGTGGAAGGAGGTAGGGGGACGGGGTGTTACTAATACTGGGTGCGAGGACAATATGAAGTCGTCTCCGTTAGAGGACTGACTGGCTGTGTCTGTCTCACATTTATAACTGTTTATTTGTTCACTCTTCTCTCTCTCTCTCTCTCTCTCTCTCTCTCTCTCTGTCTGGTTTGACTGAGTGGAAGGTTGGGTGTCAGAGGTAGAGGGGTGTAAATGGTGAGTGTGTGTATGTGTGTGCCGTCTGTAAAGGATTATTTAAACGTCCTGTCGAATTTCGACGTCTTTGAAGTTGGTTTACGACCTAACTAGTTTAATGAGCTATACTTAAATAAGTATTGATTCTACATACATATGTATTATAATTATTTAGTATTAATTATAGAGATACAGAACTAATATAGGTGCCAAAACATAAATAAAATGTCATTCCGCGAGAAAATCGGTTGATTTTTGAGAAAGTTATGATAGGTGAGGAATGAGTTCGGAGGTGCTGTCGAGGAGGTTGCATGTCTTATTTTTGGTCGACTTTCAGATGATTTTTGGCCGAAAATTAAGTATCGTCAAAAACACTTTTAAACACTTGTTTAGTACTAATTTTGACCTCCGCAATCGATTAAAAGTGAAAGCGGGAGATTTTAAATTTTGAAGAAAAAAAATTTATGAAAATTTTACAGGGGGGACCCTTACCGATATTGCAGAAAAAATCGAACATTTTTAAAAGCTCATTTTTGAAATTATTAAAATGCAGAACTATTATAGGTGCCAAGACATAAATAAAATGTCATTCCGCGAGAAAATCCGTTGATTTTTGAGAAAGTTATGATAGGTGAAGAATGAGTTCGGAGGTGCTGTCGAGGGTATCACATGTCTAAATTTTCGTCCACTTTGACATGATTTTTGGCCGAAAATTAAGTATGGTCAAAAACACTTTTAAACACTTGTTTAGTACTAATTTTGACCTCCACAATCGATTAAAAGTGAAAGCTGGAGATTTTAAATATTGAAGAAAAAAAAATGTACAGGGGGGACCCTTACCAATATTGCAAAAAAATCGAAAATTTTTAAAAACTTTTTCATGCAATTATGTAAATGCAGAACTAATAGAGGTGCCAAGACATAAATAAAATGTCATTCCGTGAGAAAATTGGTTGATTTTTGAGAAAGTTATGATAGGTGAAAAATGAGTTTGGAGGTGCTGTCGAGGAGGTTGCATGTCTTATTTTTGGTCGACTTTGAGATGATTTTTGGCCGAAAATTAAGTATGGTCAAAAACACTTTTAAACACTTGTTTAGTACTAATGTTGACTCCCACAATCGATTAAAAGTGAAAGCTGGAGATTTTAAATGTTGAAGAAAAAAAATTTCTGAAAATTTTACAGGGGGGACCCTTACCGATATTGCAAAAAAATCGAAAATTTTAACAACTCTTTATTGAAATTATTAAAATGCAGAACTAATAGAGGTACCAAGACATAAATAAAATGTCATTCCGCGAGAAAATCGGTTGATTTTTGAGAAAGTTATGATAGGTGAAGAATGAGTTTGGAGGTGCTGTCGAGGAGGTTGCATGTCTAAATTTTCGTCCACTTTGACATGATTTTTGGCCGAAAATTAAGTGACGTCCAAATCACTTTTAAACACTTGTTTAGTACTAATTTGGACCTCCGCAATCGATTAAAAGTGAAAGCGGGAGATTTTAAATTTTGAAGAAAAAAAATTTCTGAAAATTTTACAAGGGGGACCCTTCAAAAATTCACAAAACACGAAAGTTCTTTAAAACTCTTTATTCGATAAATATTCGAGCCTTCAATCAATGCAAAGGTATGATATGGTATTTTAAAGGATCCATTACTAATATTCCTATTTTTCCTACTACTATAAAATAATTTCGTGAGACCATTAACTTAAGATATAAGGTTATAAAAACTTAATAGTGTTTATTTAATTATTGTTTTTGTCTTTTATGCCTCAATTTGCACATGATTAGTATTATTCTATATTCTAAGTATCTTGTAGTCTCTAAATGAAGATTAAACATCTTGAGCATACGGTTTTAAGTTCTTGTTGGCAATTAAAATTTGCCATGTTGGCTTAGCGTCCTTTTTTTTTTGTTTGTCTAATTAGCTTGGCCAAAAAGCAAATGCAATTAATTAAGTGCACATCAAGGATATGTATGTGTAAGTATGTGTGTGTGTGTGTGTTTCTGTGGCGCTTTCATTTATTTACAGTTAGTCATTTAGATGTGTTTGCCTTTGCAGACACACACACACACACACACACACACACTCACACACTCACTCAACTACGCTCATTTGCGTGCCTGTAGCGCCTTTACGTCATTAAAAAAAAGGTAGCACGACTATGAGCCTCGTTCCTCTGTCTCTTCATATTCTCTCAGACTTTTTCCCTATTTCTTTCCTTGTCGATCTGTATGTATTTTCTTTATACAACAAAATTGATATATGTATGCTATATAATGAAGTTCCGATCAAGTTTTCACTATAGCTTTAATTATTTGTTATTTGTTATTCGTTTAAAAATTCCGAAACAAATTGCAAACTTTACACCTAAATAAACTATGCACATTTCTTTTAAAGTGTATAGAAAACAATTTATTAATTATATAACCTATTATATATACATATATGTACATATATCTCGTTGCTTTCCCTTATCGCAACCATAGTATAGAACAATTGTTAAAAGTAAATAAAATGCGGTTATTAATTATTTTGCCAATCCTTTTAACTGCAAGTAAGTTATTCGTTTCTATAATATATATCGCCAAACTGATTATATTGTTTGTTTTGTAAGTGAGTATAGCTGAAGCTATTGACCTGGATAAGCCTAAGTCTACCCTAGATAATGCCTGGAAATTTGTAAAAAAAAAATTATTTGCATAAAAATTGTATGAGAGGGCCAATAAAAGAAAAAAAGGCAATAAATACAAAAGCAAAAGATTTTACAATTACTAACGAAGAACATATTATTTTCTATTATTATTAAAGTAGATAAAGACAGCTTTTGTCTCTATCGAAACGAGGAATATATTATGCATATTAACCTATATTTTTATATTATATATAAGATTTGTAATTATGTTTAAAAATCGTTAATTTGCAGGCAAAACCAAAAAGTTAAAATTTTATATATTGCAAATAGGATCATATGAAGATGTGGTAAGTCTAAATTGATTCTTCTTAGCATAGGTACCCGTACTATATAACCTGCCGTTTATTAATTATTCTGTGTTTAATCAATTCAAAATCTGAAATAACACGTCACGCTGCCAGCCTGGCAAAAATTTTATTTCGATCCAAAAAAAAAATCTAGTTCATCAAAAGAAAATTGAGAAAAGTGGAGGAAAATAAATAGTCTTTCTTCGTGATTTGCAAATGTTTTTTTTTAATGCCCCCTTTTGATTGTAATTTTGCGAATGCGAAATTCATGTGTGTTTTGTGTTTACAATATTTTTGTAATTCTTTTTTTTTTATTATCGAACTGGATCGCTTAATCGAAAAAAAAAACAAAATTTCAATTCTTGAAAATGCTTAAAAAAGATGAATTAATTAAATTATTTGTGCGAATCCTTTGTGGAGTCTAATTCCATTGATGTCGGATTGGGTGTAGACTCGGTATCCGTAGGAATCTGCTCTTCCGTCTGTATCTGCTCTTCCTTTTCCACTTGCTCTGCCAGCTCAGTCTCTGTCTCTTCCTTTGTCTCGACCTTCTCTGCTGTTTCCCCATCCTCCCCAGCTTTGATGTCCATCTTGGCATATAGCTCAACCAGCTCTTCCTTGCGTCGTGCCGTGGACAGCGCACGCTTGTAGCGTTCCTCCCATGAGGCTGGATGCAGTTTGGCCAATTCAATAAGCGATCTCTGTGCCGCCGCCTGCATATCCTTCTCGGGACTTTCGTGATAGAGCAACAAGAGATCCATGGCACGTGCTATAAATTGTTCCCAAACATCACGCTCATATTGTGCCTCCTCGGGTGTAATCTGCTCTGCTTGCTGATCATCTCGCTGATCCTTAAAAAGTGGACGCAATTTACTGATAACACTTGCGGCTATCACACGTATTCCCGACGATGGATCATCCATACGTTGCATACTGGCATAGGCCAATGGCTTCAGTTCCTCCACAGACATACGCTGAAAATGATACATGGCCTTGATGGCATAATGACGTGTGGTCACATTGCGATCCTCCAGCAGGCTTGGCATATACTTGGCCATGGCGGGCATCACCTCATGCGCCACATCGCCAGCGCTCTGTGCAATGGCGCACAATGTGGCCATGGCCATGGAACGCATTGATTCGCAACTGGCGCCGGCACGCCAATTCAAATGGGGCTCCACAATTTCTTGGATGAATTCACTGAGCAATTGTGTGCTCTGCTCCCGATCCACACGCATTGTATCCGACCAGTTGAGGGCAGCAATCGATAATACACTGAAGATGCGAACCTGTGCACTATCGCTGCAATGCTTGAATACCAACTTGATCTTCTCGATCAGCTGCGGTAGATAGCTGGCTCGTAGTTGTCCCAAATGGATGAGGCCGTAGAGCATGAGGACTGGTTCAGCATTCTCATCCAGTACAGCATCAAGGTTATCCACATCGGAGAGCACGAGTGCGAACCAACGTTCGTGTAGCAACGATAGCGTTGTCTCCTCCAGTTGGACAATACGTTTGAGTATTGCCTGTCCATGATCTACCAGCTGATGGTTCTCACTGTCCAAGGAATGGGATAGCGCCATTACCTTCATGCTAGTGACATAGATGTGCTCGTAAAGCTGTCGCAATTCCTCCATGCTGGCCGTAACCTTGGGCATCTTGTCCAGCACCGTATCCAATGATTTCAGTATATACAACTGGAATCCCGGCTTGAGAGTGTGCGCATAATCGGAGCTTCGGAGCAGTTGGCACAGGCGCAGCAGATGATCATAGGTGGTGCCGCCGCCCAGCGAGGCGGTGAACATGTAGTAGAAACATTTAAGAAACGATTCACGTGCATTGCGTTCGAGGCCATTGAAACCGTGCTCCACCCAGGCCTGAAAGCTGAGTAAGCGTCCCAGAAGATCAGCCACTTTTATGGCTTCCGCACTGACCGCCGGCTCAGGATCACAACAGGCCAGCGAGAGTTGTGGATAGATCTCAAAGAATTTAGCTGTCATAGCGCTCTCAGCATGCAGGACGAACTGATAGAGAAGTTTTAGCGAATGCAGACGCACATTATCCTTCCAGTCGCTTGTCTCACGCGCGATCAGCTGCAGCAGACGCAGTGCACGCTGGACAAGACCGCGACAACCGATTGTGGGACGCTTGACGCCGTCTGGATAATTCTCGACCTGATGATCACAGATCTCCTGTTGCGACAACTCCGCCTCGTTCTCCTCATAGTATTGTTCGCCGCATTTTAGCCACTGCGGCAGTATGTCGTCCAGCACAGTGGGTGCATCATCTTTGAGGCAGCACAGTACCAGTGGAAGGATCCGCTCGAAATATGAATAGCGATCGGGCAGCTCGAGCAGCATTAGGATACCCATGCGGCCACATTCACGACGCACCAGCGGCATGCTGTCCATCAGCAGGGGGGATACCTCACAGATTAAACGTTTCATATTTTCACCGCTGGCATCCACATGGAGACTGAGACGAGCCAGTGCCTCAATGGCTGAGATGCGTGCCGCTGAGTGGCGATGATTGAGCATGGAATAGAGGGCGATCGCCAGAGATTCGGTATATGGACGGAGATCGTGTGTCTCGGCAACGCGTGCCAGTTCAATCAGTGTGGCGCAACCCTCACGTTGAACAGCAGCATAATCATCCTTAATCGATTTGATGAGCACCTTCACCACCATCGGATAACACTCACGGAAAACGCCAACGTTGCCCATCTGGGCATATTTTCTAAGCATCAGATGCATCTGCCCGATATACAATAGACGTATCTCCTCGCTGCCCTCAATTGTCTCCGTTTGTCCCATGCGCTCCGCCAGTGTGGTCACCACATTCAGCATATGGAAATCGAGCGGGGGCAGACGTTCCAGGAACGCGTTCACCGCCAGCACAGCACCATCGCGTACGCTCTCGAAGCGATCGCTATAGCATTTCAATAGATGCAAATACAGTTCATCAAAGTCGACGGCAATGGTATCGGTGCTGAGATCCGATGGCGCCAGCTTGCACTGTTCCCGCAACGAGTGCAGCGTGGCGCTGCGCTTGCGATGGTCGCTGCTCTCCA
The DNA here is from genome assembly GCA_018904105.1 of Zaprionus tsacasi. Taxonomy (NCBI): domain Eukaryota; kingdom Metazoa; phylum Arthropoda; class Insecta; order Diptera; family Drosophilidae; genus Zaprionus; species Zaprionus tsacasi. The sequence continues at coordinate 129,003 of JAEIFR010000091.1, forward strand.
GATCGTTGCAGATGGCTTTGGTATCCAGATCGAAATACATTTTTTTTTTTTTTCTATTTTCTAATAATTTCTATTTCGATTTATATATATTTTTTTTTAATAATTATTTGCGAGTTGTTGATGTTGCGCGCAGGATTTTCATTTAAGTTGTGGCAGCCGCACTGGAAAACGAAAACGTAAACGTCAAAAAGCACCGTTAGCTTGTCGTCGGTTGCTAAGTTACACAAAAAAAAAGCATAATCGAATTTAATTTTCACATTGTTTATTTTTGTTTATTTCGCTTGACGACGACGACAGCGTGCACAATTTTTGCCGGCAAAAAAGCACGCGATCAGCTGTTTGTGAGCACAGCTGTTTGCATAGAGTTGCCAGCCGGCGTGAACAAAGTGTTGCCAACTTGCATGTTGAGCGGCAATTTTTGAATACTCTCATGTTTTGCTATGTTATTCATTGATAAGCATATTGCCAACTCGTCGTCTATGATTTTATTATTGCCAACTAACTCGAATGTGATGTTGCCAACATAATGTTAGAAGCCTAGCTTTGTGCAATTTTTAGCTGACGCCATTATGAAAAATTGCTCTCTTTGTAGTTCTTGTTGTAATTAGCAAATGTCTCTCTCGCTCTCTCCATTGAAATATAGAATTGCCAACTCGTCGTCTATGATTTTATTATTGCCAACTAACTCGAATGTGATGTTGCCAACATAATGTTAGAAGCCTAGCTTTGTGCACGCTGCGCCATTTGCAATTTTTAGCTGACGCCATTATGAAAAATTTGTTTGCTCTCTCCCTTGAAATATAGAATTGCTTACTTTGTCTATGAATTTATTGTTGCCAAATATTTGATTGCCAACATTCTGTCGCTCTTCTCCATTTTGAAATATGAAGAATTGCGCTCTTTTAGTACTCATTTAATTAGCAAATTTTGATCCCATTGAAATTTTCAACTCAAGCATTAGATCGCAATTCAAATTGTTGCCAATTGGAATTTGCAGTGTTGTTTAATACGTTAAATTTCAAAAATTTGTGTGTAGATGCCTGCGCGATATGTTCTTGTTGCTGTTGCTTTATTGTTTGCCCAACTAATTAACAAGTCATAAATGAAATTTCTCTGGAAACTCCGACCGCAATACGGCATGCGTGTGTGTGTGTGTGTGTGTGTCGCGATGTCTTTTATGAGCGGCCCCAGTGGACTCATTAAAAGTAACTCGCTTATCTTCGATGCAGCTATCTAATTGCGGTGTCGTTTCTTATCAGCCAAAACAACTAACGAACGAACGAGCGAGCGAGCGAGCGAGCTGGCGACAATATCTAAGATTGATTGCACGAGAGCGCACTACTCTATCTGTTCGTTTTCGTTTGTTTTGTTTTTGGGGGCGGGTGGGCGTTCCCGACTTCCTGATAAAAAAAATCACATAAAATGCCTATTTTTATCGAGCGAAACTTAATTGCATTTTGGGGTCACTAAATTGGGTTATAAAAGTAAAAAAAAAAAATGTAATAATAAAAATGGGCATGGCGCAAAATAGAGAACGCTTGAAAGTTAACGGAGTTTTAGAATTAATTCAGAGCCCCCATAAAGCGATTGTATTGTGTGCGTGGGAGTGCACGCAAAAAAAAAATAGGAAAAAGAGCAGAAGCTTTATGTATGAGCTATAAAGATTTTTAAGAGCTAAATTCGAAAACAATATACTTGGAAATTAGTTAATATGTATAAACACAGGCAAGACAGTAGTCAAAAGACCGAGAGGGACCGTTAATAGTTTTTACGACTCTCAGCGCTGCGCTATCTGTTGCTTTATCTGGCTGTATCTCGATCTGTATCTGTATCTGTCTGTCTGTCTGTATCTGTATCTATTGTCTCATTTGTCGCCGCTAAAAACTTTTCTCACAACGTGTTCGAAAATAATTTGATACCCTTGCGGCGTTTTTCAATTCGTATGGCCCATTTGCAGTGTGCGATTCCAGCATATTTTATAGAGGGTTTTTTTCTGCGGGTTCTGTTAAAAAAAAAACGATGTATTTTTATTTTTTTTTTTTCAATTTTATTGAAATCGGCAGAGAGAGGGAACATTTATAAATTTCGTTATATTCCCTGCGATTTTGCAATTGTGTGTGTGTGTGTGTGTGTGTTGTGCACAATTCGATTTCATACCTTTTTGTTGCTCTGTGCCTGAGCGCCAGCACCGACAGCGGCAGCGGCAGCGGCAGCGTCGCACGCTCCAAAGCAATTAAGCGCATGAATCAGGTTCAGGTTCGTTCTGTACGGGCAAAAGGCAGGGCAATTCGTGCCAATCCCTGTGAGTGTGTGTGTGTGTGTGTGTCGTGCGTTTTTTTTATATGACCGTGCCGCCTTAATAAAAAACTCAGGCCAATACACAACACACAGACACACACACACACACACAGCTGCAGATACAGCTACAGCTATAGATACATTTGTACGTAGTAACAGATACACACACTCACACAGACACATACAACGAGAGCGCGGCCACAGCGGCCCAATAAACTTAATTGATATGAAATGAAGTCATTTGGCAAAATCACTGGGAGAGTAATGGACCGCGTTTATTCAATTTGATTTGATGTCTGACTGGCAGCAGCGCAGAGAGTCGGCAGTACAGTTAAATACGAAATATGCGTGTGCGAAATGCATACTACACTGACAAAAAATTCAATGTAAGATCTTGTAGAAAGACATATAAATTCTTCAGTTTTGTATAGAGGCCTAAAACTCTCTTAACTCTCATTAAAATCATCAGATTTTCATAATTTCATAATTTCATAATTCTGTATCAAAATATTATGAAACTGCAATTTTCAAAAATTCGGATTATCCCTTTTTAATATTATAGAAACCCTATAAATCCTTTAACTAGACATAACTTCTTTAAAAATCATCACATTTTGTTGGGATATGGCATTTTCATGATGATTTGACGTCTAGAATGATTCTGAATCCAAATATCGCTCGAAAATTTTTGAAAATTCGTACCATTCATGCTATTCTCTGGAAATATTTTAGAATCTCTGTTTCACCCTATATGACTTTCCATAACCCGATAAAATTCTCAAAAATCATCCACTTCTGATTGGAGATGGAATTTTCTTCATGATTTGACATCTAGATTAGTTCTGCATCAAAAAATAATGCATTTAAGATTTTCGAAAATTCGGACCATCAACCATGCTTCAAAATTGGCATGGTGTCCCTTATAGGAAGTCCTACTGGACTGCCGGTACTCATAACATTCCTAAAAATCATTCTTTTAATTTGATGTGTTTTTTTTCTCCTTAAAAATATTATGAAACTAAAATTTAAAAAATTTGGACCATCCATGCTAACCCATTGCAGGTACCCTTCCAAGATCCACAACTTCTTAAAAAATCAAACAATATTTATGGCATATCATTATCATATTATATCTTGGTTTGGCCTAGGACACATAATTATTTTCTCAGTGTAGCCAAATGCATTTATGCATATATATTTGATTGCAATTCGAATGCAATGGCGCATGCTATATACGATCTCTGGCAATGCGGGGCATGGCTTGTGGTCTGCACGTGTGTCAGTGTGTGTGTGTGTGTGATTTGATGGCTAAAATGATTCAATTAAAATAACATTTTGGCCGCGCAGCACGGAAGCCGCTTGACTGCATTTTCGGGCCGCATTGCAAACTTGTTTGTGATAAGTGAGAAACGCGACTCGCGCAGACACACTGACAGTCATAATTATACGCACAGCAGCAGCACAGCGAACGCAGGCAGTCACTCTCGAGGTACTTAGCTAATTCACATACATGCATACGTACTCACAGATACACAGTTTCACAGATACATAGCCAAAGATACAGATACATTGACAGCTAGCATTGTGTTGTTGGATTGCTTTTTGTCATGCTGCGCTCTAATTTGTTTTTACCGACTCCGAAATGGACTTGTTACTAGCGCCGTCGCTAAATGCAAATTTTCCAATTGATTGGAATGGAAACGAGCAACGACGGTGACGCTGGCAGCGACGCGAACAGCAACAGCAACAGCGACTGCGACTGCGACTGCGGCCGCTAATTAGTTTCATTTTTCAAGCGAGCAACAACTGCGCGACGATTGACTGCTTAAGTGACTAACTCAATGCATGACAGACAGACGAATTGACAAACTGAGTGACTGACTGACTGACTGAGTGACTGACTGACTGACTGAGTGAGTGAGTGAACGATTGTAGCAGTGTATGAGTAGAGTGACTGCATGAATGGCTGACGGCAGCAATCAACTGATGGACCAACTGCGTCCTCGCTAAGTACTTCTCTCCCGCTCTCTCTCTATCCCTCTCCTTCTCTCTTTCTCTTTCTCTTCCTCTCTCTATCTCTGCAGGTTTGTGTGTATTTGTAATTTCTGCGAATCTATTTTGATTAGCAGATCAGCTAATGGAGAGTAACTGCCCCCATATGCCTATAAAGATTTATGGAAAGCTGTGCATTCATTTTTTGACTACTTAAATAATTTGTGTATTCAATATACATATGTTATTTTTAGAAATCATATTAAGATTTCTCTTGATTTACGTAAACTTAAAACAAACTTGCACAACTTACGAGAATTGTGACAAAATTAAAATAACTCTAGCTCTTATAGTATCTGAGATATAGGCGTTCATACAGACAAAGAGGAGAGCAGACGTAATTTAAATTGCGCTTTCCCTGCTATATAGAAAGCGAGAGGGAGTATAGGTAAAATTTGAAAAGTCATATAACATAACATATTGAATTTCTATAAGATTCGTGGAATTTTTTAAAGAATTTTAAAAAAATTCTATAGAATTTCTAAATCGACAAAACATTGACATGTGGTAGAAAGCTCTCTGTATCATCGCATCAGGTGAAATGTTAATTTTATTTTTATTACTTTCATGCGTTTGAAAGATCTAGAGCTGCTATAAATAAAGTGGGCATATTTTTGATAGAGATTATGGCAACGTTAGCATACCTCGATAAACATTTAGATTGTAATAAAAAGTTTCCAATGATTCATATGAAAAAATAAACACAAATTTATATATATATATACATATATAATTATTTAAGCAGTATACTATTGTTATATTTTATTATAGAGTTATAGCAACTGTCAAATTGTGGTAGGAAATTATCTATAAATTATCGCAAGTATATATAAAGTACTTGTTGTCTCTATCTACACTTTTTATAGCACTTTCATTGGGTGTATTATGTTTTATTTATAGCACTTTATTTGCATACCCAATCTACAGCTAATTGTTGTTGTCATTCCACTATATATGATATTATGTTTGCTATAATTGCGTGACTAATCATAAACAATTTCAATCGTCAACTTTGCCATTCTCACATAATTCTCTCCCTCTTGATTCGTTTGATTAGTAAAATAAAGGGGAAAATACGCGACCCGCATTGAACTATAAAAATAATTAGAATTCCCTAATAAAAAAAAAAAAAACAACTGTACAAATTGATTTCGGCTATCAAAGTTATTGGATTTTGCTATTGAATTAATAATAAAGTTCGAGAACTAAGTTACGTTTTGTATAGTATGTGTAGTATGTATTTCCCTATCAATATGTTTCCACATAACTTGCTTTTAAATTAGTTTTCATATCGTTATAATGTATTAATTTCTTTCTAATTAGTTAGGAGTTTTATTTAGTTCTCTTTTGCTTTATAATTGTGCTCGTTTTGCACGATTTTTCAGAGGGGAAGGAATCGTTAATCGTTTTGATAATATGCAATTGGAACTGCGAGATTATTAGCTGTTCTAGAATTTTAAAAAACTAATGGTTTGGTTTTAAAATTAGTTTTTATTTTCTTTTTTGTTTTTCTTGATCGTACTTTGAAATTTTATGATATGATCTCTTGTTTTTGGGATTCTGAACATATTTATAACATCAGATAGAACAGTGTTTGCAATAAGTCAAAGATCTTGAGTTCCAAACTTCTATAAATATTTTTCTATACACAAACAGACATTTAGCACTTGCTATAAAAAAAAACATAATTGAAAATTTCAACTGGTGAATCTGTCGAATAGGGTATCAAGTTGTCGATATTCCGCTGTTTGTTGTTGTTGCTTCTTGTTTCCCCCTGCTCCCTTACCCCCTACTACCCAGTCTATGCTTTGTCTGTACCTCCTCACCCAGTCAGCAGTTAAAAATTTCAAGTGTCGCAAAGGAAATAAACACACATGCGCTTTGATTCTGTTTGTTTTCATATGATTGCAATGCAATGAATCGATGTGAATCGATTTGCAGGCAATTGTTTATTATTCTTTATTTTTATTGTTTTCAATACTATTAGCTAGAAAAAGCCAACGCCGCCGTCGATTAACGATTGTAATACGAGTCGCAAATGCTTTTTGCGTAATCGGTAAACCGGCGGAATGTAAATTGCCGTTTCGATGTTTATACAGGCGCATTTCTATCGGGCAGTTGGTCAATTAGTCAGTCACTCAATCAGTCAATCGATCAATCGATCATTTCATCAATCAATCAAACCAGCTAAGTAACAATTTAATAAAGATATAAACGTATAGTAATACGAAACAGTTCAAATGGGGTCGCGAGAGCGAGAGAGAGAGAGAGAGGGAGACAGGAAGAGGGGGTCTGTGAATACAGCTGTGAATGTACATATGAATAATGAACTATTTGCAAACGTGTATACGAGTAACTATGGCCTACAAAAATCTAATTGGGACTACAAGTGCCCTATAAATTATGAATAATGCGCAAATTGTATGGGGGGGGAAATGGCATGATATTGATGGAAATACAGAAAAGAGGTATTTATGGGGTGTTTTAATGTCTATAAAAATATGTTTTAAATTGCTTTGATTTTCAAATATGTAGGTCTCAACTTAGGTTTGAAATAGGTTTTATCCAAGTTCGAAATAAGTAAAAATTATTATCATATATGTTGAATAAGGTTTAAAATATTTAGCAAATAGGTTTAATATAATTTGAAATAGGTTGAACATAGTTTTTTTTTTTTTTTTATTTTATAATTTTAGTTTACAGTTTGGAGTTAGTAAGAGATTGTAAAGTCTATTTTTGCTCTATCTAAGCCAAAGTGTATTCTCCAACTGATAGCAATTTATAGCAAAATTTATCGATTAACACCAGAAGTATTATTGCAATTTTAAATTAAAATACGTTTTTTTTTTTTTTCAAAGCCTGAATCCCGCTTGTATGGTAAAAGAGTACCCCTATATCAAATAGTACATAGTACGTTTAGTCGGTTATCTTGCTGCCACACGATATCAGTAATCGATTACGTACCCTGCTCTTTTGATCTATCGCCGCCCTCGCCGCCGAGTGCAATTACGATTTTCTCTCGCCCAAATATGTATGTAGTGTTTGTTTGTTCGATAAGTTACACTGCACTACGCGAGGACACTTTTGGCAGCTTTCAATTGTTAATTGACAAGCGTCAATTGATGCCGCCTGCGCTTTTGCTTTTGCTATTGTTTTTTTTTTTTCCAATTGGAAAAAAAACTGCTGCACTTTTGCACATTTCGTTGCGTTTCTGATTAATAATTCTCTACGTGTGTATGTGTGTGCTATGTGTGTGCCATGTGTGTGTGTGTGTGTGTGGGTGTCTGACTGCATTTGTCATCCAGTCAGTCGTCTGACGTAAGGCGCAATTGTTTGCGCTCGTCTGCAATAACAATTGCAATTGCAATCGCAATTACCTAGCTAAATTGCAGGGTAATTAAAATTAATCATCAACTAAATGTGATAATAAAAATATATAATAACAACATTTATGACAAACTCAAACAGATTTTTATTGCTGCTTATCAAAAACTGACAAAAAAAAGGGTCTCTGATCGAAAATGTAGAAAAAAAAAACAAGTGGGTTTGGCTACAGTCGAGAGCTCGACAGTAAAATACCCTTCTCCCAATTTTCTAAATCTGTTACAAACGTGTAACCACACTCATAATTCCAAACAACAATTTTGCACAAATACTTGTACTACATATAGCTTTCTTGCTCACACTCACACAGCGACGCACGTTAAGAGTGACGTCGACGTCGGCGTCAACTACTGAAAGCAGCGCGCAGGCTGCTGCTCGTACATTTGTATTGAAAACTTTGACTTGAATAGCTCCTGTGTTATTAGTCCGATCGGATTGTAATTTGGGGGATATGTTCATATTGCATTCAGCTTTTTGCATACCGAAGCAGAACTTTATAAGTTTAATACTCTGCTTAATTATCACAAATTACCGATTTTCGGGGGCGGTGGGCGTGGCATCAAACATTTAACAAAAACTTCATCTGTTTGGGAAACATAGGAACCTCCATGCCAAATTTGGTGTCTCTACCTCTTATAATAGCTGAGATCTGTTGTCTCATACAGACAGACAGACGCACAGACAGACAGACAGACGGACATGTCTCAATCGACTCGGCTAGTGATCCTGAGCAAGAATATATATACTTTATGGGGTCTGCCACGCCTCCTTATGCCTGTTACATACATTGCACAAAGTTAGTATACCCTTTTTTGACACTTTTCATTGGTCGAAGGGTATAAACAGCTTCAATTCGCGAAAGAATACATGACGTGGACTGTCCAATCTGACACTCGACTAAACGATCGCCGTTCAGTTGTCTTTACTGATGAAAAACGTTTTAATTTAGATGGCCCTGATGGATTTCAATATTATTAAAGATGAGCTATATTTAAGTCGCCACCATAGCCGAGAAGGGGGAATTATGGTGTGGGATGCTATCACGTTTTATGGAACAATTGACTTGATTTTCATCGATCAAAAGATGAACGGAGATCGCTTCAAAACATTGTTGGAGTCCGTATTTATATATATATATATATATATATATATATATATATATATATATATATATATATATACATATATATCAAATCAGTTTGCCATCAAATTTACTGGCTATAGCTCCTATAGTGTCTGAGATATTGTCAGAAATAGTAAATGTCTTTTATCAACCTGAAACAAATACCCAGACTTAAAATTGTCCCATCATTTGCTTTTTCCCAACATGCAAATTTATTTTTTTTGAAAGAAGATTTCGGGTTCGAGACGTCTCGACATCCAATTTTTACCACTTAATTTTTTACCATTAATCCTTTGCTTTATTATTCATTTCATTTCATCTTCTATATTTAGGACAGTCACAATTAATATGTGTAGGAGGAAAACTACTTTTAGAAGATGAAGATGAACGTGATTTTCCTCGTCCCTTGCCTGCAAGAAGGGCTATGAATGGGATGAGCGGTATAAAACCGAGAACACGTTCTAATCACATAAGATCATCAAGAAGATATATAAATATATAAATGAATATGTATGTTGACAAAAATAACTTCAACTTACCGAAAAATAAAGTTAAGATCAATAAAATATAAATAAAGTTCTTCATTTTTTTTAATATCTTCTTCAACAATCTCGAACTACAACCGTTGTGATATTGATACGGAACCTTTAAAGTTCGCGTATTTATAGTATTTCTTCTTATAAATTAAAATTAACATTTTTACGGTTTATAAAGGCGAAGAGAATTTTGTATATTATATGATCAAATATAAATTTACTTGCGGCATAACAAATGTATTCCATAAAATAGTTTGATCGTTAGATCGTTCCGTCACAAATTAAATTACACCTTAACCAGTTAATTATATTATATTAGTTTATTATATAAACCAGAAAGCAGATAGCCCTACACAGGCCTTATTCAACGTTGTATCTACTATATGTACATATGTATGTACGGCGGCAATTGCGACCCCATGTGGTATATGTGATATAAATATATAATATATATATACATAAATATATATATAAATATATGTACTGGTCTTAGGTTAGACGCACCATCGTTTTTTTAAAACAGAGTCGATTATTTATTATCATGTTTGTTCTAATTGTCCAAAATGATTTTCTTATCAAAGTTCGAATCTTCTTCGAAAAAAAAATGCACACAGCTGGTTGATTTGCGAAAAAAATAACTGTACATTCGAAGATTCTAGAAATGTGTATGGCAATCACACGTGTTTTCGGTTGGTCATTGAATTAGACGCGCAGCTTAAATTTCTTCGTATTGCGTAGACAAGTGTAAACTTTTGTTTTGAAAAAGCATCAAACATAAACAAATTCAGCTACATTTGAAGAAAAAGTGGGAAAAGTTCCTGTTATGAGCTTATTGGAATGTCAAAAAGTAGACCTATATCATACGCAAGGACTGTCCAATCGGAACATTGCCAAACAAATAAATCGTAGCCTCAGAACTGTTGACAGATATTTGAAGGATCCAGAGGCATATGGAAATAACTTCAAAGGAAAACAAGTGGATATGGCTACAGTCGAACGCCCGACAGTAGGATACCCTTCTCCCAATTTTCTAAATCTGTTACAAACGTGTAACCACACTGATAATTTCAAACAGAAATTCTGCACAAATACTTCTCTAAATATAGCTTACTCGCTCGCACTCACGTAAAGCGAACTCGACACGCAACGTCGACGTCGACGTCAACTCCAAGCAGCGCGCCGGCTGCTGCTCGTACATTTGTATTGAAAATGTTGACTTGAATAACTCCTGTGTTATTAGTCCGAGCACAACTTTATAGGATCAATACTTTGCTTAATAATCGTAAATTACCGATTTGCGGGGGCGGTGGGCGTGGCATCACACATTTGAAATAAACTTCATCTGCTTGGGAAACATAGGAACCTCCATGCCAAATTTTGTGTCTCTACCTCTTATAATAGCTGAGATCTGTTGTCTCATACAGACAGACAGACGCACAGACAGACAGACAGACGGACATGTCTCAATCGACTCGGCTAGTGATCCTGAGCAAGAATATATATACTTTATGGGGTCTGCCACGCCTCCTTATGCCTGCTACATACATTGCACAAAGTTAGTATACCCTTTTTTGACACTTTTCAATGGTCGAAGGGTATAAAAAAATAGGAATTTTCCAGTGGATTTGCACAATGATTATCTACAAGATCTCTGACTTTGCTTATTTATCGCAAAAGTAACCTAATTTTTTTATTTTTCGATTTTTACAATTTAGCGTTCTTTTCAATTTTGTTTTTAAATTACATTTTGTTTAATTGTTCATTTTATCATTAGATTTTTGTTCTTTAAGATTAATTAAATTCACAGCAATTTAGTTTGTTTATTATGTTGTTATTATAAATAGTGTTTAATTATTTCTTATACAACTGTCTGACTTATTCAAAAGTTTTTCCTTGGAAAATATATATGTAGTTCAAACTGAGACGACCCCATCGAATGTGGTAAACAAGTTTTTCTTCGTAATTTTTAATTTGTTGTCTGATTAAACTTAGTAGGTTTTGCATAGGTGGGTAGGGCTATCACTAGACGTTAGAGAGGTTATGGGGTGAATGAAATAAAAATATGTGAATCCCCCCGTTTTTCAGATTCGATTGTAGTCGTAGGTTGCTCTGTCACTTACCTCAGTGGAAAATGAGTGGAAAATTGACGTTGAAGGCGAAACAGGAATCCAATTAAATTTTTTTTTTTTTTTTCTCTTCCTTTCTTTCGTTTTCAGGCTATTTATAGCTGGGTAAAGGTCACGCTTGTTGCTGTTGTTGTTGCTTCACATATCCTTAAGCGTTTCGGGTTTTTTTTTCTGTCTTTCACTGGGCGATAATCCTTAATTAGTCTAACGAGTCGCAAATTAATCCACTTTGCCTAATTAAATTCACAGCGCGCGAGCGTGGCGAATATCTGCGTATTGTAATTAAAAAACAAAAAACAAAATGATGAAATGAAACGACAAAGCAGAAACAAAAGAGAAAGGGGCGAGAGAGAGAGAGAGAGAGAGAGAGAGAGGAGGAAATGTAATTAATTCATTAGCCTCGTCGCCGACGTTGAAAATTATTGATTATTGTCTTTTTGCCTTTTTTTTTTTTGTTTGCAATTGCACTTTCTGCATTAGTTACACAATTTTTTGTTGTTGTTGTTGTTGTTTTTTGTTGCTCGGCTAATTTGTTTAACTTTTAATTAATTTGCTGGTAAATTCCTATTATTTTTTTCTCTCTTTAGTTTTTTGTATTTTTCAATTGTATTTAGTCTGTTTTTGATTCAATTAAACGCATTGAAATTGAAATGATTATTTGCCCTGCCATTTGCCATCTCTTTCTCGCTCTTGTTGTCTCTTTCGCTCTGTCTCGGGCCTGGTTTTCAATTAAACTGTCAACTGCATTTAAATGTATTTAATTTTCGCTCTAAAATCGCATTTGGCATGCACTTAACATTTATACTATAATGGGGTATATGGGATTTATAGTATACTATATGGTATTATTTATGTGCAGCAATTACCCCAAATGATGAGAGAGAGAGAGAGGGAGAGAGTGGGAGAGACGCCAAAACAAAACGAGTAATTGGAAAAATGTTCTGTCGCTCTTCAGACGTGCCATAAAAATTATGGAAGCATACAATAGCTTCCGGTTTTAAAGAGAGCATTCAAATTTTTCTATTCTTGAGAATTTTGGGATTTATATAAAACATTTGTGTACAAAAATATTTTATAGCTTCCATTGAATTACTAGCTGAAATTCCATTTAAATCGATTTATATGTAGATTATACAAATGAGGGTGTATATAGTATAATGTACATATAAGAAATTGCTAAGCAATTTCAAATGAATATCAGAATGATTAATACTAACTAGCATGCAAACGATTCATGTGTATAAATACTTTGTTTTTTAATAGCAACAAATTTATTGTTTGAAATTAAATATAATTTTCAGCTTAGGAAAGAATTACGGTGGAGTTTTTGCGGAATATTATGCATGGATACTTCTCAGATAAGTGCAATATTTTTTTATAGCAAATATATATAGTTTTTAATCAACAAATAATTTTGTGTGATATTTTTTACTCTTTTACTCTCCAGGTAAGTGTAGATCACATAATTTCTTTAGATATTCACTCTTAAGACATGAAAACATTTTATAGCAAAATTATAGTATTTAAATGGAGAATTATGGCAACGTTTTAATTGAGAATTATTATGGCTACTGTTGGGGTAAGTGACACATTGCTATAATATCTTAAAATCTGTCTATTGATATAGATATCACACTCTATAGACTTGAGCACATTTCATGCATTCCAAACACAATTTCGATATTGATCATATTCTCCCCCCACCTCCCTCCTCCACATTTTTTTTACTACTCGTAATTGCATCCGGTTTCGAATTTGTATGCAAAACTTGTTGTGTGCAAATAATATATAGAATAACTGTGGCATTATGATGATAATGATACCTATAGCTTGATTATCTGCTATATAAAATTTCAATAAATTCTGGAATTTCTTTTACAAACAACAACAACAAGAAATAATTGTTTATTGATATTTATGGCAAATGCAAACTGGCAAGTTGAGGTTACGCAGGGGTTTGCTGATAGGGGGATTGGGGTGGGTGGGGGAGGGGTGAAGCACAGCTGCTTATTATGCAGGTCAAACACACACACACACACACACAGTCTGGGTAAAACGAATATTGCCGTTTTGAAAATTAATTACGTTTATTTAATTGTTTACCACGTTGTTGTTGTTGGCAATTAAAACTTGAACTTTTCTCGTGTATGTACATATGTATAAAGCAATTTCTGCATTTTCACACACACACACACACACACACGTGCATAGTTATTTATTTTTTAAGTTGTTATTAACATGCGCAGACAGCATTAATAACAACAACAACAGCAGCAGCAGCAGCAGCAGCAACAACGACAATATTAACGTGTTTCTTTTTGGCCATAAAGTTGACACACACACACATTTTTAAACACACACACACACACACATATCAACAAGAAAACAGCTCAACATTATTAAATTGGGTAATTAAAATTACGTTTTTTTTTCGTGTTTTTATTTTGCACAAAAAAATATGAAAATTTGTACATTTTCTCAAAAGCCTTTAAAGTTGCGTATAGAGAGAGGGGTATAACAGACAGAGTTGAGTGAGGGGGGAGGCGGGGCGTGGGTGTAAGCTGTCAGCGCTGCCCCAAAAATTGACAAATTGGAAACTGCCGCCGCCGTCGCCGTCGTATGGGAGCGTGTGAACTGCTCGCGCAAAAGTATCTGTCAGATACAAAAGAGAAAAAAAAAAGTGAGCAGCAGCAATTAGCGCCGTTAGCGCAAGTGTTTGTTGTTGTTGTTGTTGTTGTTGTGGCAGCTTTGCCAGTTGTTGTTGTTGTTGTTGTTGTTGATCAATTGCCGCCGTTTCTTATAAATTTTCAATTTGCCGACGGCGCAAAGCAGCAGCATATCACAGTCTCTCTCTCTCTCTCTCTCTCTCTCTCTGTCTCTCTCTGAGATACATTATGTGTATAAAAGATACTATATTTGTATCTGTATCTGTGTATCTGTGGCTCGCTGCTAATTCTTTTGGCCAGCAAACGATGCGACAATAACAAACAGCGGGGCGAAATGCTAATTAGTTTCATGTGTGACTAATGGATACAAAAGCGGCACAATAACAAACACACACACACACACACACACAGATACACACGCACGCACACACTGTGAGCTACAACTACACATGCGTGACTGCGCGCTACCGTTACACACACCTAATTAAATTGGTACACACACACACACACACACACGCGTACGGTCTGTCTATGTGTCGCGCTGAGGGGGTCGCGCGCGCTCTCGTTTTTTAAGATAGATTTGTATCTTTTTTGTATTGTATTGTGTAGCTTTCCGTCTTTCCTTCCGACTGACTGACTGTGTGTATCTTTTGCATTTACACTTGCAATTGCATCTTTTGCGTAGCTGCTGCCGCAATTAATAAGCCGGCAGAGCTGGACTAAGATATTGTATCTTTATTTTTTTTTTTTTTCTTTTCTTTTTGGTTTTGTTTACCGTCGCAAGCGTTAAACGTTTCTTTCGCAGCCGAACGAACCGAACGAGCGACGACGACGACGACGACAACACGACGTTGCCAGCGCGATTCTAAACGAATTCTGAGTGAGCGCTATAAAGCACGAACGACGCAAACGACGACGACGACGGCGACGGCAACGTCGACGCAGACAACAGAAAAGACGTCGACGGCGGCGACGATGACGATTGGAAACTGTTGCTGCCGCTGCTGCTGCTGCTGCTGCCGCTTTAGCTGTGAACTGCGCCGTGCAACTATTTAACGACGACTGAATGTGGCAATTATGTATCTAGATACATTTTGGCCAGCAGCAGCAGCGACGCGCGCGCTCTGTCTGTCTCGCTGTCTGTCTGTTTGTGTTTGTGTGTGGGGGTTGCTGCTAAACGAGGCAACCATCATAAAACATATTACTATAATTACAATTATGGTGCGCTCTCACAGGCACAGGCACAGATACAGATACAGATACAGGCAGCTCGAGATACAGATACAACTGCACGAAAATTCTCGCATGCATTACGGCTTAATTGTGGCTGTGCCTGTGTGCGTGCGTTCGTGTGTGTGTGTGTGTGTCTGAACTCATAAATTGATTGTTGTTGCCAGAGCAACATGTTGCTAGAGCTCATAAATTGTTTTGCTTTGCCTGCAACAAACGCATGCAACATATTGCTTGTGCTTATAAATTGTTTTGTTGCTAGCGCAACATGCTCTGGCAACATGTTTCGGCAGCTTGTTGCTACTGCTGCTTGTGCTGACTTCATTAATTCAGCTGCCTCGTCTGCGTCTGCTCTTCTTCTTGTTGTTGTTGTTGTTGTCGACAGCGAGTTTGTTTTTAATTCTCCATAATTGAGTTATACTGTACTTCAAGTAAGTCGCCAGCGGATGCTGCTGCTACTCCAGTATGGGTGCTGCCTCTGTTGTTGTTGTCGCGACATTTAGCGCTAATTAACGCCGATCAGTGTTGTCAGCTTGCGAGAGAAAAAGCTATTTGTGGCGGAAAAAAGGCTAACAAATTATTATATAAAAAAAGCTAACCTTCTATCCTTTATCCTTTAAAATCCTTTAAAAAAAAATTGTTGTTAGTTCTCTTTTGACGGAAAAAAGTCAGAAAATATCCTCTAAAAAAATAAAAATAGTTGTTAGTTTAAAGAAAACAAAATTTGGAAACTATCAAAAAAACAAATTCACTTTTGTAAATTTTATAGACAAATTGTTTACAACACTAAAAAAAATCTAGGAAAAGCTAACTTTATTTTGCAAAAAAAAAAAAAAAATAGCGCTGCAGCTTCACCCGAAAATGATTAATAATAAATATTATCTCGGTATATATTTT
Source organism: Zaprionus tsacasi (assembly GCA_018904105.1). Classification (NCBI taxonomy): domain Eukaryota; kingdom Metazoa; phylum Arthropoda; class Insecta; order Diptera; family Drosophilidae; genus Zaprionus; species Zaprionus tsacasi. The sequence goes on from JAEIFR010000091.1 coordinate 145,315, forward strand.
TTTATATTATTATAAAAATATGTTTGCTTTACTAAAATGCGGTAAAAAACCAACTCTTTATTCTTAACATTTTTTCTGCAATCAAAATCAAATGTAACGGGAAAAAGCCATATCGGCTGCATTGACACTGAGTCGAGAGCAGCTTCTTTTGCCCTCATCTTCTGAGCGCCTTCCTCCCTCTTTGCTTGGATTTCGCATTTGATTAATTATATGTTGCTCTGCGATGAGAATTTTTTTTTTTTTTGTAAATTTTATAGCAAATATTTTTTTCGAGTTTGCTATAATTGTGCAATCTATTTATTGACGGTGTATTCGGTTTCATTTTTCTCAGGAACTAAGCGGCGGGTCGCGCACAAATGAGCGCTTTGTGCTCGTGTGTGTGTGTGTGTGTGTGTGTGTGTGTTTATTTATTTTTTCTTTCTGTTTTTCTGTGTTTTTCTTTTTCTCGATGTCGCAAATAAATTAGTCAGCTAAGCAGTATTCCATGAGGTACCCTATATACATATAACATACCATAATCATGTACATATGTATGTGTGTAAGTATGTTTGTACATAACTTTTGCCATATGTGACAGATATAAGGGCGCGCGTTGTGTACGCTGCTATTAATAGGCGTAACATGCTTTCGATAAGAGATCGATTAGTCATCGTAAATTAATGTTAAACTGGACAAACAGTGGTGTGGTGGGGGGGGGGGAGGTAATGAGTTGCGAGTCGGGGCGAGTTATAACGGGATAAATGCGATTTTAAATGTGTGTGTGATAAGCGTTATCGATAGGTTGTTGAATCTAATCGGCGGTAAATCAAACAAAATTATCGATAGTAATCGTTAGTAAACGATAATCACGTTAAACGGCTATCAACTATCGATAATTGAGGGAATGACTTGATAAGGTACTTTTCGATTACTTCGATAGTCTCTGAACAATATGAACAATAAATACATATATCACTGAAATTTATAATTTGTTATTTTTTTCAAGCATTTTTTTTGCAAATCTGTATTATTATTGATCGATATCGACAATTTAATCAAGGTTTATTCACTGTTATTTTTCGATAAATTGGAAACTGATTTTGTGAATAACAAAAATGATATATGTTTCATTTATAAACATTCTTTAGATTTTAATACAATTGCAAATTTCCAAAAATATTTTATAATTATGAACATTTTAATCAGAGATTCAAAAATTATGTAAATAAATTTCTCTGCTAATATATTATATGAATATATATTATAATGGATTTGCCATTTGCTTTTATCTATCATAAATCTTTAAGTATTCCCTTAAATCTGCAAAAATGCGAAATGCGATGCCCAAATCATTTTTAGCCTTAATTAAGCGCTATTAAAATCGGTTAATTGATTACATAACGCTCAATTAAAAATCCCACTTAGCAACCTCGTGTAACCCGATGATGCTGAGTTTAGGAATCTCTTGAATCTCTTTCTCATTATTAATGATGTATTAGCTGCTGAAGAACTCAATGAACTCTTGTGAAAAGTGAGAAATGGAGAGGAAAGAGAAACAAAAACAAAAGCGCAACGAGAAACGAAAACAACATTCAAACATCATTAGCAAAATCCATAAAAACAACAACAACAACAACAACTGCAAATGGCGGCGATTTACTCGTTTAAGGAGAGTGATGTGGCCAGGGTAGGGGGGGGCGGTAGGTTATAAAAATAACTAGATGGATATGCACAAGTACTTAGAGAGCGAGAGATGATGGCGTTGATAATTCTGCTGTGCCGCTGCAGCTGAAGACGCAGACGCAATTTCAAACTGAAAACTCGCGGTTGCACTCGCTGTCGCTGTCAGCGTCGCGGTCGCGGTCGCGGTCGCAGTCGCAGTCGCTGTTGCTGTTGCTGTTGCCGAACATGCTTTATTGGATTGCCTTACTTAAGGCAGGCAGAGTCAGAGTCAGAGACAGAGACAGAGGACAAGACAAAGCAGTCAAAACGGCAACACACACGCAAAACGAAGACGCGAATACGCGTGGAAAGAGAGCACACACTCAGAGCGCGAGAATGACGACGACGACGCTCGTTAACGCAAAACGTCAATTTACAACTGCGAATGTGATTGTGAATGTGAATGGCGAATAGCGGCAAACGAGCTGTGCAACATGTTGCTGCACAAGGATGCGAACGCTTGGCAACATGTGTACAGGCTAAACACTCTCTCACTTGCTACTTCCCATTCACACACACACACAAACAACAACTACAAAAAGTACAAGCAAATAAACTTATTATAAATATCTCCACTTAAGCCAAACGTTGCGCTGCTTGCGTCGCTGCCGGCGTCGCTGTGGGGGCCCCCGTTTTATGCTGCTGCTTTTACTCCCAACGCGGCAGTGAACCAGCGCAATAAGAAACAAATGCGCACACGCAAAGCTAAATTGTGCTCTCGTTCCCTCACACACACAGGCATACGAACAGTCAACCACACACAGAGAGACGCACAGTGTGTGTGGTGGTGGTAGTGAGGAAGAGGGTGGGTGCGGGGGCGGCCGACAGGCTGTCAAGTCGCAATAAGCAACAAAAGCATTAAATGATGACAACAACATTGCGCTTAATGGACTCTGCCACTGCTGCCGCCGCCGCGTTCGCGTCTCAATTCAAACTGCATTCGCTCTCACTCCACTCACTTCTCTCTCTCTCTCTCTCTCTCTGCTTTGCACTGCACTGCCTTTCGTGTGTCTGCTCTCAGTCGGTTCGGCTCGTTTCAATCGGCTCTGTTCGTGCGGTCGGCTGCCTCGTTCGAACTCTTGCAGTGCCCGTGTGGCCCTGAATTTGTGTGTGTGTGTGTGTGTGTGTGCAGCGCTCGCAGTCGTACTCTGTGTGTACGTGTGTTTGCTCTTGGCTTGCGTTATAAATCCATTATAATAAAATCATTTTGTTGTTTTATTAGTTGGGCAACAATGTTGCACAGCCGTATGGCAGCAGTCAAGTGCTTTGGCAACATGTTGCGCTGCTCATAAATATTGCAAGTGTTTTCAATTAGCTCACATTCTGTGACTTTCATATTAAATGAGAGCGCGCGCGCCTGCTGCAAGGCGTGAGAGTGAGTGTGTGAGTGTGTGTGTGTGTGAGTGAGTGCACAGTGGAACTGTTTCCAATTAGAAATTGCAGCTCGCAAGTGGTGCAATTAAAAAGGGGGAGGGGAAAAAAAAAGGAAAAGCGTGTGCAGCTTGTAGTTGATAAAAGGTAACAGTTTGTGACCCCAAAGGGGTGTGCAAAAAAAAAAAAAAAAAAAATTTACTGCAATTTCTTAGTCAACCTGCAGCAATAGCAGCAGCAGCTTGGGCAATCAACGCACTTCCGCAATGTGAGAGCGTGTCTCTCTCTCTCTCCCTCTCTCTGTGTATGTGTGTGTCTGTTTGTGAAAGCAATTTCCGCTTGTGTCCGCAATTAAAAAGCAATATCAAGCCATAGACAGAGACGGAGATAGAGAGACTGTGCGAGCGAGACAGCTATGGGCATAAACACAGAATCGAATTGAATTTTTATGATGTGTGTTTGTTAAATGCTTTCATAAATGGCTAGAATAGACACGAGACAGAGAGTCACACAAGCACACACACAATCACACTCACACAATCACACTCACATACACACACACCTGTGCACACAGTGCATGCGAAAGTAACAGGCGCACAGCAAGAGAGCGAAACGTATCCTTGCTAAAACGTGCTCAACGTGAGTGTGAACGAACGTGAGAGAGCGGAGTGTGGAGAGTGGAGTGGAGTGGAGTCAAAGAGAGAGTAGCAGAGTGTATTTGTATATTGGGGTGGCAACACTGGCAGCAGCACACCAATGTTGCCATGTGTTTCATTAGCGTATTTATGGAATTTTTATGCGCTTTGCCTGCTTCCTCTTCCTCTCTCTCTCTCTCTCTCTCTCTCTTTCTCTCTCTCTTCCCCTCTTATATTGTCTGTCATTCGAAATGTGTGAAACATTCATGATGAAACGATGACTAAATGACAATTCTCAAAATTGAATTCCTTGCTTGGTCAGTGACAGAGGCAGAGGCAGAGGCAAATAAAACGATAACCCATAACAAGATATAAAATAACCATGGGCGACTTCTCAATTGTATTTCGACAAATACTCTAAGCTATCTGAAGTTGAAGTATTTTACCATTATTTCGACGTTTATTATGCTCTCATTTTTAGAGTTTAATTTACGAAATATATGTAAAAACCATTAATTTTATTCATATATATGTATATGTATACATAAAAAAAAAAAAAAAAACAAATTAATAAATGTATTGCAACAAACATTTCACTAATTAATTCTAAAATTTCAGCTAGATATCTTTTATTATAAACGATTTGAAGTCAAATTTTGTGTCTTTTATTAGAATGATATACTTAAAAATTTAATGATAATTGGTTGAAAAATAGTCTACTGATAGTTTGGTTTCGTATATCACGTTGTAATTTTAGTTGGAGTTAAAAAAACTTGGTGTAGTCTAATGAAATTGGTTAAAACTTTGCGAAGCCGCAGTTTCAACTTGATATAATCGATTATAATGAAATCGATTTATAATTAAATCGATTTAAACTCAAATTTTCAGCTTGATTTGACTAATATTTGAGAGTTTATCTCTGTTGAATTCATTAAAATTGCACATTATCTATCTTAATATAGCTATTTTTTAAGAGATCCTAATTAAATTTAAATTTACTTGAAGTTAATTTCACTTGTCCTACGTTTTGTAAGGAAACTCTCGAGAACAACCCGATTAGGGATATTGTGAAACGAAATTAACAAGGATATGTGTTTCTCTCTTTCTCACTCGCTCTCTCTCTCTCTCTCTCTCGCTCTTCATAATTGTTTCCGTTTTGAACTTCAGCACACTCTGTGAGTGGCAGCCCTGTTAACCTGCTCATTAAAAAGCAGAAGCGAGGGTGATGACAACCCTGGCCGCAGTAATAACAATGGGCACATTTATCGCATTTCTTTCTCTCTCTTTCTTTCGCTGCGATTTTACATGTTTTTTTATTGCTGTTGTTGCTGCATTTTTCCTTAATGTTCACTCAATAAAATGTCATAATTAAAAAATAATTTCGCTCATATTGCAAGCAGCGCAGCAGCGTCGGTTGCAGTTGCAGGCTGAAGGGTTGCGGCGCGTGTTGCTGCCACTGTTGTTGCTGTTGCTGTTGCAAGAGTGACCTTAATTGCGTGTATGCGCCCGCGTGTGTGTGTGTGTGTGTGTATTGCAACTGTCAAATGAATAAAATTAAGTGTAGCTCGGCGAGTGTTGCTGCTGCTGCTGCTGCTGCTCGTGTTGCTCTTTCGCACGATGCAGCAGCAGCAGCAGAGGCAGTGGCAGGATATGTTGTTGCACTAATTGAATGTGGCAGGCGTGCAGCAGACGTAGGGACAAGTGGGTAGGGGGGGGGGGGGTACAGCAAGTTGAGCTTGTCTCTCGCCGCAACGTGTCGCACGGACGCATACACTGTAAATGTATCTGTATCTGTAGCTTGTAGCTGTATCTGTGCAATTGTTGCTGTATCTGTGCAACTGTGTATCTGCATGTACAACTGTAGCTGTAGCTGTATCTGTAGCCGTGTCGCATCGCACAAAGTAGCTTCATTTTGTGCCACAATTCGCATTTTAAGTGAAATGCAGCACACACAGATTGCTGCTGCTGCTGCTGCTGCTGCTGCTGACATGGCAATCCAATAAAAGTTTGCCTTCATTGGGCAGCAAAAGGCGCCGCTCCCTTCCCGCTTGACAGCCTGCAAATTGTTTCCCATTATTGCTGCAGCCGATGATTAAGAGCGCTCCCTCCCCCACCCCCCTCTTCCCCCCGAGCGCTTCTCCCAGCGCCAGCAGTGACCACACAAACCCCAATGGCAAATGCCTCAGCTGGCAGAGCAGATTAAAATGTGTTAATGGCCTCAGACCCCAAACCTCCTTCCCACTTCCCCACACATTCCCCTGCTGCTTTGCATCACTCTCATATATATATACATATATACATATATATATATATATATTCAGGGAGCAAATTGGCATCAATTAAAATTACAAAAGGCAATTGCAGTGCAGACTAAACTCACATTTTATTGGCTTTATCGAACGAATGAGTGACTGAGATGCAGTTAGTGTGAGTGAGAGAGAGTGAGAGAGAGAGGCAAGTAAAACATAAATTTTGTATGAAAATATGAAAATCAAATGCGGATTTGACTGCTTCCATCTCTCTGCCTCTCTATCTCTCACTTTCTATATCCTTGCGCATTTCTTCTTCTCTTCTTACCTCATTCTCTCATCTGCCTTTATCCCCCTCCCTCACAATGGCAACTGTAATAAGCGAAAATTTAAGTATTCGCATATTTTCTCAACTATTTTATAAGCCATTTTGCCAGCCAAACATGCACAGACTCCTGCTGTCTCTTCCTTCCTTCTCTTTCACTTTTTCACTCTCTCTTTTATTGGCTTTTACCTGTCTCTCTACTTACTTGCCTATCTCCATAATTTCGTAAAGTCTGTGGGAAAAATACAGATACATATAGTGCACATACATATGTATGTAAATACAGTTCAATTAATTTACGTGTCGGTGAAAGAAACCGAAGACGTATCCTCATTTGCCACGCCCATTTTTCTACACAAGAAATCTGGAGACATCAGCCTTACCGATCAGGTAGGTTAAGAGACTAGAATTGTTTTCTGTTTAGTTGTTTCGTTTCCGACTGTGGTATACCCGCTACAACTTTGCGAAAAAACACGTCTCACAGTCTCAAATTTGTTTTTCTAACTCGCCTTATAGTTATCATCGAATTTAAAAGAAGATGTAGCATAATGCTAAAAAAAAATAAAAGTAAGAACAGAAGAAATAACATAAACGAAACGAACTCCTCTGAGGTGATTTGAACCATGGACCTCAAAAAAAAAAAAAGAAGCTAATAATAATATGTAGTCTGCAACTATAACCGCTCTGCCATTAGCGCATAATCGTTAGAATCGGCAAAGTTGCATTATGAGACCATTCGGCTTGTCGTACAGGACAAAAACTAATACCAACGCACTTTCCTTAAAGTTCTGTTTAATCAAATGCATTTAATACTAAACTTAAAAAAGCATTTAATGCTTGAAAAAAGCTACTAATCCAAAAAAGCCCACTTGCATCATCGGGCAGGCTTAGATTCTCGTACCCTTCCGCCCAACAATCAACGACCATATCCACTCAGCTACCGCGACTATTAGGAAACTGCCATAAAATTGCAATGATGAACAGTGCATATAATATTGGTTCATATAATTGATAAAAAAAAAAATGATTGCCGCCGGAATTGAACCGGCATATCTTGCATATCGAACAAAATAAAACAGAGAAATACACGTAGCACTCTATTTCTTTAATAACTTCCATATTTATCATCCAATCTTACTGAAATTTTCACGAAATGTCCGCAATATGATTTATAACGTATATATAAAACTGCTGCTATAAAGCTAATATTGCGGCTGTAATTAATATCTACCAATCCTTCGGTTCCTTCGGTTCCGACCGTAACCGTAACCGAAAGCGTAATCGTAATTATGATTTTGTATCCTTTGGATATTACAGTGACAGTTAACAGTAATAGATGGACCACCACTAGAGGAAGAACCACCTCCTCCTCCACTTCCTCCACCTCCTCCACCAAACAGGCTACCAATTGCTGAACCAAGTACCGAACTAGCGATGGGTAAAAGAACTTGTGTCCCAATAACTGCAGCGATTGGGATCAATGGGAGCAGACTTTGAGCATGCCCTTAACACATAAGATCATAAAGAAGATATATAAATGCATATGTACTGTATGTTGACAAAAATAACTTCAACTTACCGATAAATAAAGTTAAGATTAAGCAAATATAAATTAATTTCTTCATTTTTTTTAATATCTTCTTCAACAATCTCGAACTACAACCGTTGTGATATTGATACGGAACCTTTAATGTTCGTGTATTTATAGTATTTCTTCTTATAAATTAAAATTGACATTTTTACGGTTTATAAAAGCGAAAAGAATTTTCTATATTATATGATCAAATATAAATTTACTTGCGGCATAACAAATGTATTCCATAAAATAGTTTGATCGTTAGATCGTTCCGTCACAAATTAAATTACACCTTAACCAGTTAATTACATTAAATTAGTTTATTATATAAACCAGAAAGCAGATATCTATATATATATATATATATATATCACATATACCATATATATATCACATATACCAATAGACCATGCATATTTGTAAAAGCCATGGACTACAAGAAGTAACAGATCAATAATATCAGTGTTTCCGTCAAATTTTCTGGCTCTAGCTCTTATAGTGCCAAAGATATTGACAAAAGATATATAGATATATAAAGATATTAAAAGACGATAGAAAAGAAGTTGATAAGAAAAAACACTTCATATTTAATAATACTTTAAATGTAATATTCCAATGATTATACATATTTAACAAAATTGTGTTTTTCAACCATTTTCTTAAACCTGCTCAAAATAAGGCGAATTTTTCTTGGTCATTAGATTAGACACACTTTGGCTTTTTAATTTTTATAAAAAAAAGTATTTGGATTTTAACTTAAATTATTAGTTGGCGTTACTATTTGATTTATTTGAAATAAAAAAAAATAATTTTAGTAATGAGTACTGCCTCCTTTTTTAGTAATAACTTCATAAATCCGATCCATCATAGAATGATACAAGGAATCTATGTAGTTCAAGGAAATCTCGCTCCAAGCACGTTTAATAGCTGCAGTTAATGTTTCCTTATCTTCGTATTACTTTCTTCATTCGTATACCTTCTGTGTTAGCCAGCCCCAAACATTTTCAATAACGTTAAGATCTGGCGAATAAGGTGGTCATACTCAAGAGTTATGAATAGGAGCATTGTCCTGTTGAAAAATCCAAGGAATTGCTCCAAAGAGATCTTTTTTTTATTTCGGAAATACGGACTCCAATAATTTTTTGAAGCGATCTCCGTTCATCTTTTGATCGATGAAAATCAAGTCAATTGTTCCATAAAACGTGATAGCATCCCACACCATAATTCCCCCTTCTCGGCTATGGTGGCGACTTAAATATAGCTCATCTTTCCCCAAATCGTGATAATAATATTGAAATCCATCAGGGCCATCTAAATTAAAACGTTTTTCATCAGTAAAGACAACTGAACGGCGATCGTTTAGTCGAGTGTCAGATTGGACAGTCGACGTCATGTATTCTTTCGCGAATTGAAGCTGTTTATACCCTTCGACCATTGAAAATGGTCAAAAAAGGGTATACTAACTTTGTGCAATGTATGTAACAGGCATAAGGAGGCGTGGCAGACCCCATAAAGTATATATATTCTTGCTCAGGATCGCTAGCCGAGTCGATTGAGACATGTCCGTCTGTCTGTCTGTCTGTGCGTCTGTCTGTCTGTATGAGACAACAGATCTCAGCTATTATAAGAGGTAGAGACACCAAATTTGGCATGGAGGTTCCTATGTTTCCCAAGCAGATGAAGTTTATTTCAAAATGTTTGATGCCACGCCCACCGTCCCCGCAAATCGGTAATTTACGATTATTAAGCAAAGTATTAAACTTAGAAAGTTCTGCTTTGGTATGTATAATGTATAATGCCATATAAATGTATTCTCCAAATTATAATCCGATCGGACTAATGACACAGGAGTTATTCAAGTCAACATTTTCAATACAAATGTACGAGCAGCAGGCGGCGCGCTGCTTGGAGTTGACGTCGACGCTTTGTGAGTGCGAGCGAGTAAGCTATATTTAGAGAAGTATTTGTGCAGAATTTCTGTTTGAAATTATCAGTGTAGTTACACGTTTGTAACAGATTTAGAAAATTGGGAGAAGGGTATCCTACTGTCGGGCGTTCGACTGTAGCCATATCCACTTGTTTTCCTTTGAAGTTATTTCCATATGCCTCTGGATCCTTCAAATATCTGTCAACAGTTCTGAGGCTACGATTTATTTGTTTGGCAATGTTCCGATTGGACAGTCCTTGCGTATGATATAGGTCTACTTTTTGACGTTCCAATAAGCTCATAACAGGAACTATTCCCACTTTTTCTTCAAATGTAGCTGGATAACACTTTATTTGTTTATGTTTGATACTTTTTCAAAACAAAAGTTTACACTTGTCTACGCAATACGAAGAAATTTAAGCTGCGCGTCTAATTCAATGACCAACCGAAAACACGTGTGATTGCCATAGACATTTCTAGAATCTTCGAATGTACAGTTATTTTTTTCGCAAATCAACCAGCTGTGTGCATTTTTTTTTCGAAGAAGATTCGAACTTTGATAAGAAAATCATTTTGGACAATTAGAACAAGCATGATAATAAATAATCGACTCTGTTTTAAAAAAACGATGGTGCGTCTAACCTAAGACCAGTACATATATTTATATATATATTTATGTATATATATATTATATATTTATATCACATATACCACATGGGGTCGCAATTGCCGCCGTACATACATATGTACATATAGTAGATACAACGTTGAAAAAGGCCTGTGTAGGGCTATCTGCTTTCTGGTTTATATAATAAACTAATATAATATAATTAACTGGTTAAGGTGTAATTTAATTTGTGACGGAACGATCTAACGATCAAACTATTTTATGGAATACATTTGTTATGCCGCAAGTAAATTTATATTTGATCATATAATATACAAAATTCTCTTCGCCTTTATAAACCGTAAAAATGTCAATTTTAATTTATAAGAAGAAATACTATAAATACGCGAACTTTAAAGGTTCCGTATCAATATCACAACGGTTGTAGTTCGAGATTGTTGAAGAAGATATTAAAAAAAATGAAGAAATTTATTTATATTTTCTTAATCTTAACTTTATTTCTCGGTAAGTTGAAGTTATTTTTGTCAACATACATATTCATTTATATATTTATATATCTTCTTGATGATCTTATGTGATTAGTGCGTGCTCAAAGTTTTTTAATCAAGCCATTCGTTGGATTTTTTGGAGCTATGCTTGCAGGACTTATTCCAGAATTAGTAAAACCAGGATCATCTCCCAAGCGAATTGGTACAACATATGTTAATTGTAACTGTAAATAAATTGTCCTATGTCCTAAGTAAAGGTACTAAAATGAAATGAAAAACAAGTGGCTACAGTCGAGCGCTCGACAGTAAGATACCCTTCTCCCAATTTTCTAAATCTGTTATAAATGTGTAACTACACTACATATAGCTTACTCGCTCGCACTCATACAGCGACGCGCGTAAAGAGTAAAGCGACACGACGCAACGTCGACGTCGACGTCAATTGCTCAAAGCAGCGCGCAGGCTGCTCCTCGTACATTTGTATTGAAAACGTTGACTAGAATAACTCCTGTGTTATTGATCCGATCGGATTGTAATTTGGAGAATATGTTCATATTGCATTCAGCTTTATACATACCAAAGCAGAATTTTATAAGTTTAATACTCTGCTTAATTATCACAAATTACCGATTTGCGGGGGCGGTGGGCGTGGCATCAAACATTTGAAATAAACTTCATCTGCTTGGGAAATATGGGAACCTCCATGCCAAATTTGGTGTCTCTAGCTCTTTTAATAGCTAAGATCCGTTGTCTCAAACAGACAGACGGACAGACAGACGGACATGGCTCAATCGACTCAGCTAGTGATCCTGAGAAGGAATTAATACACTCTATGGGGTCTGCCACGCCTCCTTATGCGTGTTACATACATTGCACAAAGTTAGTATACCCTTTTTTTGATTATTTTCAATGGTCAAAGGGTATAAAAAATTAAGTGTTAAAAATTGGATGTCGTGACGTCTCGAACCCGAAATCTTCTTTCAAAAAAAGTAGAATTGCATGTTGGGGAAAAGCAAATGATGGGACAATTTTAAGTCTGGGTATTTGTTTCAGGTTGATAAAAGAGATTTACTATTTCTGACAATATCTCAGACACTATAGGAGCTATAGCCAGTAAATTTGATGGCACACTGATATGATGTATACAAATAAAACGTAGAATAAGGCCTGTGTAGAGCTATCTGTTTTCTGGTTTATATAATAAACTAATTTAATGTAATTAACTGGTTAAGGTGTAATTTAATTTGTGACGGAACGATCTAACGATCAAACTATTTTATGGAATACATTTGTTATGCCGCAAGTAAATTTATATTTGATCCTATAATATAGAAAATTCTTTTCGCCTTTATAAACCGTAAAAATGTCAATTTTAATTTATAAGAAGAAATACTATAAATACGCGAACTTTAAAGGTTCCGTATCAATATCACAACGGTTGTAGTTCGAGATTGTTGAGGAAAATATTAAAAAAAAAAAAAAATGAAGAAATTGATTTATATTTGTTTAATCTTAACTTTATTTATCGGTAAGTTGAAGTTATTTTTGTCAACATATATATGCATTTATATATCTTCTTTATGATCTTATGTGTTAAGGGCGTGCTCAAAGTAAAATTCCGACTAGGGGAATCGCTGAACTTATGAATGATTATGTTTTTCCGCTCATTAATACTGCAATTACTGCAGTAACTGGTGGAATAATTGGTGGAGGAAGTGGTGGTGGTGGTTCTTCTAGTTTTTCTATTGTTGTTAACTGTAATTGTTAGTAACCCTAATGAAATGAAATGAAAACAATACCCTTGCAGTAATACTAAATATAAAATACATTTGGATAAAAATAAATTTGGATTGCTGGTGGTTTCCTTGGTATTAATAAAACAATTATAACAGTACATCGAATGACCAAACTTTGATTTGGATGTGGCAAGCCTGATAGCTATGTCTTGAAATATAACCAAAATTGGCCGATAGGTTCCATGACAGCTATACGATATATCAGTCCGATCTGGCTCGTTCCGACTTATTTACAGCGTACAGCAATAAGAAGCTTGTGTGCCAAGTTTCATGAAGATAACTCAAAACCTGAGAGACTAGTTTGCGTTGCAACAGACGGACGGACGGACAGACGGACGGACAGACGGACGGACGGACAGACGAACAGACGGACATCGATTTTTCGACTTTTTAATATCTGAGATCTGTTGTCTCAAAAAGACAGACGGACATGGCTCAAATCGACTCGGATAGTGATCCTGAGCAAGAATATATATACTTTATGGGGTCTACCACGCCTCCTTTTGCCTGTTACATACATTGCACAAAGTTAGTATACCCTTTTTTGACCATCTTCAATGGTCGAAGGGTATAAAAAGTAGTAATTTATGTGCGGAGGCATATGCGACCCCATATGGTATATGTGATATATATAAATATAAATAATTACATATAGTGCTACATATTGATTCCTATCATTATTATCATAATGATTAGTTATTATTATTAGTACTCTGCAACTGATTGTGTGGTGCCATAGGTAGGAGAAGAGACCAAGAATGAGATGGGGCCGTATTGGGTTCAACTGGTTGTCTGGCACTTGATACCGTTGGCAAGGAGACAAAGCCTTGGCCATATTGCGAGAGAGTCAACAGAAGTCGAGGGATTTAAAAGGAATCCGGCACACAGGCTGGTTAACGAAGATACGAATGAGATGGAACTGGAGGACAGCAACAACAATGGAAGCAGCTGTTGCGCTGACTGAGACAGAGACGAAGCTGGAGATGGAGATGGAGATGGAGATGGAGATGGGAGCTCAGGCTCAGACTGTGTTTGTATTTAGGCAGAGTGGAGTTTGGTGTAGGTTGAGATAGCTTCTTCTTCCTCTGTTTCTTTGTTCTGGCAGCCCACCCACGCGTTCTGTTTAAATGCTGCGCTTACTTTGTCGCTGGCTTTGGGCCACTGTCATAGACTCTTAGTTGTTGTTGTAGCTGCTGCTGTAGTTACTTTATTTTCTAGCAATTTGTTACACGTGTTCATCTCCGACCAATCCCCTCTCCGGCCATCCCCTTTCGCACACCTGCGTAACTACCTTGCAGCATGCTGTGCCCCAAACTCATTCCAACGTGAGGCGGTGCAACTGCTAAAAGTCAAGGTAAAAATTTAACTTGCGACTTTGTTATGTAAGTGGAAAAGTTTCTGCACACGTTTTGCCATAAATACAGTAAAAATAACTATGAAAATTTGCGCGGAACAAAACGGAAATGCTCTAGAAAATCCGAATCAAGCTGTTGGGTTAGCTTGTTTTTCTCAAGCAACAAATATATTGTATATTAATTACTAACTAGCCTTTTTTTTTTTTAACGTCAACTAAGACAGTCGACTTGAAATTAAAATTAGTTTTTATTTTTAAATTAAGATATAATAAAAATTAAAAAAAGAGGAAATAATAAAAATGCAAAATTATGATTTTAAAATTTTATAAAACAAAATTTAAATTAATTAAGAATATATTTATATTTTTAAATTTTGGCTGGAAAATGTAAAACAAGAATTTTCGATCCAGCATTTGCTGCGATAGATCGGTAGATTAGTATTAGTTGTTAGGATGTATAGTTAATTGTTGTTAGGAGCAGAGGTTACGTAGTTTAATATAGATAATTTAATAGTTGAGAGGGAGGATTCCGTGTTGATTTCTCTAAAAAGCTTATTATAAAAATTAAATTTTTGTTTTATTTTTATCTTTGTCTTAAGAGTGATTTCAAGAAAAGCTTGAGAAACTATACATTTTTTTTAATATTTTTTCTTTTGCATATATTTACAACAAATTGAGAGTTTTTTTTTATATTTATTTTCAAGACATTTTGCTTGAAGAAAACTGTTTAAAAAATATCTTAAATATCTTTTGATCTCGTATGTTTTTTTTATAGCAAAGCTTGTCTCTACAGGGTATTGCAAAGTATATATATACTCGTTTATCTCGATTTGGTGCCACAGGGTCTTATAGCTTGTTTGAAGTCAACAATTTCAGCTTAAATTTGTGCTGTGGTGTGTGATGGGGGGTGGGGCTGGGGGCGTAAGGGATTGACAGTGAAAATGCGCTAATTGACAGATGACACTGAAGCAGGGTGGTCGAGAGGGAGTTGTGTGCCGGCGGGGGGAGCGATTGTGAATTGTCAGGGAGCGGGGGCAAGGTCATGTTGTTGGATTTGGATGGTGCTTTGGGACGAGTTTTTAATGGAGTACATTGAAGACATAGGGCACTTGGAAACCAAAACACAATCCGGCCAGGCGGCAGGCGAAATTTGGATGATACTAACAACCCTGTACAGCAATCCCCATACGCTCCCATGCCTGCAACTGATCCCAGTTCGACCATCCCTAACTCACTCCCTATCCTCATTCCTGTGGTGGTTTCCAGGGGGGGAGCACGAGCAGATTGTTGCTGCATTTGGTAAATTAATCAACCCTTGATGTATAGAAGGAGGATGGGGCAGGGAGAGGTTTCTATCTACTGTACAGGGTGACAAGCTATAATTACGTTTTAAATGCATCCTTTACTTTCTCTCTCTCTCTCTCTCTCTCTCTCTCGCTGACAATCAAAACCAAGACTAGACCAAGTTAAAACCCATCAAACAATACTGTATACCATTTACAATAAAATACATAGAACAATTTTAAGTTTTGAAACTTTTTGTTTTTATTTTTCTTCCTTTTTTCCCCTTTTATAGTTCTTATTTTTGGTTTTGTGGGATTCGTTGCAGTTGCCATTGTAAAATTGTGCAATATTTAGTTGTTGTTTCCAATTGTGTGTGTGTGTGTGTGTGTGGCCCCGATGCACAGATACACGCCCACAATTTATAAGCCTTTTGGCTACATTTTGTGGCTTTGATTGCAATTATCTTTTGAATTTTGTATTTATTTGCTACACTTTGGTCAAATGTTCCACAGTTCGTTGAGCGGCTTTTGTATTGTCATTGTCATTTGTTGCCACACACATGCCACATGCCACATGCCACATGCCACATGCCACACGGCACGTTGCACGTAGCACACTGCACAATGTGCGTTGCCTGAGTGCGGGGCAGCTTTTACAGCGCTTTGTTTACAACCCAACTAGCAGGTATACCATATGTATCTGTGTCTCTTTCTCTCTCTCTCTCTCACGCTTTCTCTTTCTGGCTATGCGTACCTTTGTCTGTTTTCAATTTTGCAATTTATCGTTTATTAATTGGCAATTCATGCAACTGAGCCTTGGGCTCAGCAATCAAATGACTTTTCCAAGAAAATCCCCAACATTTTCATTTTCAAATTTGCAGCAAACAAGAGAGATGGAGAGAGAGAGAGAGAGTGAGAGAGATAGCATGAGAGTGTTGTTAAAAACAGTTCGAACAAAGTAAAATTTATAATTTTGATTATTATATTAAATTTCTATAACTTAAAATTATATTTGTTAAAACATTTTTATACGCCTCCAATAAAATTTATAATTATATTAATTAAGAATAAATAGCCTCAAAAAGCCTTTTGTAGATACTTACTTTAGTCTTTAGTTTTTTTTTTTTTTGATTAGGGATCAGATTCCAAATTTTTTTTCTTATAATTTAATTAATAAGTAGTTTCTGTTAGTATTTAGTAAATTTAGTAATTTTCCGAAACTTATCTTTTTTTAACCACTAATTGATTTATTTAATAATTAAATTATTAAAGTATACCCCTTTTTATAGCCTTTATTTTGTAGCTGCTATATACATACATAGTACCCTTTGCAGCTCTCACTCTTTTAAGTATACCTCAGAGCACCCCGAGCAAGTTGTGTCAATAATCTGATATTTTTTAACGCATTCATTTAATTTTATTTTATTTAAACGCACCTTACACACAGCTGGCAATACTTACACATTAATTATAATATATATATATATAGTGTATGTATGGTGATATATATTATCAAGATCAGGTCATCATTAATCATAACTATCTTACGACACAGCAGCAGACCTTTTTCCAAAATACTGCAGTATTCACAAGTTTATTTTCATTTTGGTTTCGGTTTCGGTTTTCGGTTTCGGGAGGAGGTGGAACGAGGAACGAGTGAGGTCAAGAGAAACGGAGACGGAGGAGGATTCACATGGAACACAGATTAATCAATGAGTTGATGCGCCTGCAGCAGCTTCAGCTTGTTGCCCACGATGTCGTCGCCAACGTCGTCAATATGCCCATCGATCTTCAAGGGATTGGGATTGGTAATGGCCACGGTGGCGGCGATGGCGATGGCGATGCCGTTGCAGATGGTGATGGCGATGGGGATTTGGTTGGGATTGGGGATATGGAGATGTGGCAACGCCAATTGGATGTGGTGCAAATTCAAGAAATGCGTCTAGAGAATCCCCAAGTGGCGATGCTCTTGGATGCACCACACGAGCCGCCCATCGAATTGCATCATATGCTGGAACCGGTGAACGTACCTCAACGACCGCGCAAGAAACGCAGCTTTTGGACCATCTCCAAGCCATTTCCTGCGTCGACGGAGAGATGTGCGCTCATCGCCAGCGGCTGGCGGGCCGCCAGTCTCCAGTGTGTCCAGCCGGAGCAGAGATCCGAATACTTTGCCAACTACCTGTTCGAACATCTCAACAGCCATAACTTCCCCAATGGCCAGGGACTGCCCCATTGCTGGGGACAGTTCTGATCCTGATCCTGATCCTGATCCTGATCCTTTACTGGGATCCAGTACCTGGCCAATCAGATCTGTGCTGTACTGTGTGGATGATGATGATGTTGTTGATGAGACAACAAACAAATTGGCTGATCCTCTGTCACTGCGATCGAGATGTGAATGTAAATAAAACCTACAAAAACACAGGAGTAGAAGCCAGAAAAAAATATATAGAGCCAAGTGTGGTTTTTGTTTTTTCTTTTTTTGGGCTAAGTCTACGAAAAATTAGACCTGTTAGTAGACCCTCGACAGGCCCTCAACCCGCACTTGTTACCCATCGTAACTTCGTTTAAAATCAACCGATTTTTACGGGGAATAACATTCTGTTTATGTTTTGATATTATACTAAAACATTTACTAAGATAGAAAGAGAGAAAACATATAGTAATATAGAGGGATAGAAATTTTTCGAAATTTTGCCATTTTTGATAAGGGTCCCCCCTTACTATTTTTCAGAAAATATTTTTTCAAAAAATTTTAAATCGTCCGCTTTTACTTTTAGTCGATTGCGGAGGTCAACATTAGTACTAAACAAGTGTTTAAAAGTGTTTTTGGTGATACTTAATTTTCGGCCAAAAATCATCTAAAAGTCGACCAAAAATAAGACATGCAACCTCCTCGACAGCACTTCCGAACTCATTTTTCACCTATCATAACTTTCTCAAAAATCAACCGATTTTCTTGCGGAATGATATTTTATTTATGTCTTGGCACCTATATTAGTTCTGCATTTTAATAATTTCAATAGAGAGTATTTAAAAATTTTCGATTTTTTTGCAATTTTGGTAAGGGTCCCCCCTGTAAAATTTTCAGAAATTTTTTTTCTTCAAAATTTTAAATCTCCCGCTTTCACTTTTAATCGATTGAGGAGTTCAAAATTAGTACTAAGCAATTGTTTAAAAGTGTTTTTGGCGATACTTAATTTTGACCCAAAAATCATGTCAAAGTGGACGAAAATTTAGACATGTGAGACAGGAGCTCGAACTCATTCTTAACCTATCATAACTTTCTCAAAAATCAACCGATTTTCTTGCGGAATTTTTACATTTTATTTATGTCTTGGCACATTTATTAGTTCTGCATTTTAATAATTTCAATAAAGAGTATTAACAAATTTTCGATTTTTTTGCAATTTTGGTAAGGGTCCCCCCTGTAAGGTTTTCAGAAATTTTTTTCCTTAAACATTTAAAATCTCCAGCTTTTACTTTTAATCGATTGCGGAGGTCAACATTAGTACTAAAGAAGTGTTTAAAAGTGTTTTTGGCGATACTTAATTTTGACCCAAAAATCATGTCAAAGTGGACGAAAATTTAGACATGCAACTTCCTCGACAGCACCTCCAATCTCGTTCTTCACCTATCATAACTTTCTCAAAAATCAACCGATTTTTACGGGGAATAACATTTTGTTTATGGTTTGATGCCCTCAGTGATATTATACTAAAACATTTAGTAATATAGAAAAATATAAATTTGGAATCGTCTGCTTTTGTTTTTAGTCGATAGTTAATGTTAATTTTAGTACTAATTTATGTTTGAATAGTATCAATAGCTTAGGCGATTTATATTTATATTTTTGTCGCGCAGATCTCGAGTATTATACGTATTGTGTGCCCATCCAATAAAAAAAAAATAAAAATATATTTAGCTTTATACTAACCATATGATCTAACCTGGCACTGCTCTGGATGCTGACTGCAATTAATTAGTACACTTTATTAGTTATTTTCTCATAATTCATAACTCTTCTTCTTAACTCTTCCAACGAATACTCTGGAAAATATTAGTCGTCGACTCTGAAGTAGCATAAACAATGTGAAAAGTTGTTGGCCAACTTTATTTCGGCCTGGCCCAAATGTTTTGCCACAAAAGTTTTCCTGATCAGAGTTGTATATTCTATGTATATTATGAGGGATCAAAAAGCCATTTCATATTCTATAAGATACAACAGTGTATCCATTAAGTACGCACACACACACACACACACACAGAGAGAGACAGACAGAGAGGCATAGGCGGAGGCGTATCGACAAGTTGAGAGAACTCTGTCTGCCTGCCCAGGGGCAACTCTGCTGCTGCTGCTGCTGCTGCTGCTGCTGTTCCCCAGCGTCCAGCTACAAATGGATAAATGCTGTCTGACATTTACCCGGTTCAGGCAGTCCCCTCTCTCTCTCTCTCTCTCTCTCTTCCCCCAAAACAACAGAAAACACACACACACACTGGCACACACACATAGTTAAACCACCCACAATGATTGCACGCACGCATTTAGCCCTCTTTAACCCAATGGCGACTCACTTTTGTTGTGTGTGTGTGTGTGTGTGTGTGTGAGTGTGTGCTTTTATGCCACCATCATCATTACAAGCAATTTAATGCGTTGTGATGTTGCCCGACAGCAGCTGCTGCTGCTGCTGCCCATAATGTGTGCTGTAAGCGATGCCAATTAATAATTTTGCTTATTATTATTATAACGTATTCATTATAATTATATTTACGAACTGCAATCGCAGCATTTATACAGCGCGCAATCAATTCGACTCTGCAGCGCAGTTGGCAACTCCAACTTACACGTGCTGGCGCATCCAACAAGTTATTAGCTGCTGTCAACATTGTTGCTGGGCAACATGTGCCCAAAGCGCCGACGCAGTGGCTCAGCTCTCTCTCACACACACACACACACACACTGTGCTATGCGCTTGCTGCCACTCTCTCGTACGCGCTCTCTCTCTGCCTCTCACTCTCTGCGAGTGCAATTTATTAAGGCACATCCTGGCGCACTGTGTGTAATCACATTGTTGCCATTTTCACTTCATTATTTTGCTTTTATATGTGGCAATTTTGTTTTATTGCTGGCGGCGCGCTCGCTCTCTCTCTCTCGCTCTCTCTCTCTCTCGCGCTCCCTCTCTCTCTCTCTCGTTTTCTATCCTTTGCATGCTCGCTGCCTGCCAGGGCCACTTGCGACTAAGTTGGTTAAGCAACAAGGCCAGGACATGCCACCCAGCCACAGCGACAGCGACGCTGGCAGAGACAGTTTGCTGCTCAATGTCGCTTATATCGCTTCGAGCGACCTTGTTTGTGCACGTGTGAGTGAGTGTGTGTGTGTGTGTGTGTGCGTGCGTGTGTGTGTGTGGAGCAGACAGTAATTATTATGCCATGTCCAGCGATAATTGGATTCAATGAAATGCCTCCATGGACAGCATGAAAGGCTTTGCTGCCTGTCTGCCTGTGTGTGTGTGTGTGTGTGTGAGGGAACGAGTGTCTGTTCCGTTATTGCATTCACACTGCAGCTTAACCAGTGGTGTGCGTGTGCGTGTGCGTGTGCATGTGCTTGGGCTGCAGGATTTGTGTGTTTATTAAATGGCAGCATGACAATTAAAAATTTGTCAACTTATAACACTGGCCACAGTTGCTCGCTGTCTGTCGTTTTCCCACACTGAACAGTAGGCTGAAAATTAACTGCACTTGTTATTTATGAACGTTAATGCGACTAGCAGTTACCCATTAATTGATTTCAAAACATGCTGCCTTACTAAATAATTTAGAAAATAATTATACAAAATTATTATAATTGCCAAGTCGAGTGTGTAACTGTAATGTTTATTATCCAAATGCAATAAAATTTATTTATTTATTTATTTTTATTTCAATCACTAAAAAACAAACTTTTTTGTGTTTAAAACGTTCCTGAAAAGAAAGTCTTGTTCAACCGACTGTTATAAAAATGGTTATTGACAAATTATAAAATATACATATATTGTACAGTTGCGGTAACAATAATAGCACCATAAGCACATTTCGTGTTTGTCCCAACGTTTCTGTATTTTCTGACACTTTTTCATCATTTTACTCACTAAACTTAAATACTACAATGATTTTCAATCGAAATAACAAAATAAGTAACAGATATAATGGATATTTTAAAAATAATTGGCAAAACAAAAAAACCTTCAAATTTAGGCGGTAACAAAATAGCACTATTTCTCGTAGTTTGCTAAAACTAAGTCAAAAAATAAAAAATAGTTCGACAAATGGATTATATCTTAAGAACTATGTTTACAGAATCCTAATATTTGGTTGCCGTGACCTTTGTTGGCGATGACAGCTGCGCATCGTCTTGGCATGGAATCCACCAAGTCCTGGCACCGTTTTTGGG
Organism: Zaprionus tsacasi; assembly: GCA_018904105.1. Taxonomy (NCBI): domain Eukaryota; kingdom Metazoa; phylum Arthropoda; class Insecta; order Diptera; family Drosophilidae; genus Zaprionus; species Zaprionus tsacasi. The sequence continues at coordinate 167,081 of JAEIFR010000091.1, forward strand.
AATTTTGTCCCACGAATCTTTCCAACAGCCCAAAGGTCCTTTTAATTTTTGGTTTGGCTTCAGAAACCTTTTTTAACGTTCGCCTAAAGGGTTTCAATAGGATTCAAATCTGGTGACTGAGCAGTCCATTCCATAAGGCGGATCAAATAATCCCCAAACCATTTACGAGCTTTCTTGCTGGAGTTTTTAGGATCATTATCCTGCTGGAATACCCAGATCAGTGACATATCGTATTCGGCATATTGCAACATAATATTTTCTAATATGTCCGTGTAAATATGTTGATCCATGATCGTTTTAATCAACTATATCAGACCTACTTCATGGTATAAGAAAATGCCCACACCATGATATTTAAGCCTCCATGTTTTACCGACTTAAATGTAAAACGAGGATTAGCTGAATGCTTTTGGTGGACGCCGAACATAAGAACGAGAGCCTTTACCGCCAAACAAAACTATTTTGCTCTTATCTGACCACAATATGTTGCGGCATTTCTCCACGGGCCAATCCAGGTGTGACTTGGGAAACTGAACGCGTTTTGACACATGCTTCGCTGTCAAAAGCGGGACTTTTCTTGGGCTGTAGGCATTCAGGTTATTTAGTCCCAAATGTTTGCCGACTGTTTCCACGCTTTCAGCTATCTGAAGTCCCTTTTTCAGATCCGTAGCTGGCTTTAAAGGGTCCTTCTTGCATTGCCGAACCAAGCGATTGACCTCCAAGTTGGTTAGTGCAGGCTTTCTTCCACGTGTTTCTTCCTTTTTCCAAATAATATTGCATTGCGGATCATTTTATTTGAACATCCAACAATTTTACCAACTTCAAGTTTTAGTTGTTCCTTCTGAGATCATGTTTTTTATCAAATTTCTTTTTCGACGGTACAATGCTTTCCGCGACCCATGACAAGAGAATTTGTGGTCTTCTTTTGGAACAAATTCAATTAAAACCTTTAATGCAACTCCTTTTTCAAAATTTGTCGGAAAAAACCCAAAGCAATCACTCCTATTAAATTTATTCAGCAAACACGTGATCAGTGCTATTTTTGTTACCGCCTCGTTTCGCGCGCTTTTGCAGAAAGTGCCCAAAAACAAAAGGAACCGTTACATTGAGAGAGAAAATTTCTTGCTCAGAGAGACAATATATGGTTCTTATTATTCATGCAATCTAATTTAAAAAAAAATAAACATTCAATAATTTTTTTTAGGAAATCAACTTTCCACCTGCAGTAGTGCTATTATTTTAACCGCAGCTGTACATACATAGAATATATACATATGTACATATTGTAATATATTTTGTACTTCATAGAAAGTTGATCTAGAAAATGTTGTATTTATTATAAATAAATATTTAAATTGCACAATTAATATATATTACTATAATATTAATTATATAATAATATAATATTATCGCACATTACAGATAAAAAAAAAAAAAAAACATAACCCCAAAAATATTATGCTAATTAAATGCAGAGGCCCACTGTGCCTGTCTCTCGCTGTCGCCAGGGTTGCCAGCTAATTAAATTGATATGTATTATGGCGCGCTCTCTCTCTCTCTCTCTCTCTGGGAAGACACTGCGCGCATCTGTTGCGTCGCTGCTTGCGTCGCTGCTGGCAATGCTGCCTTTGATCTGTCGCAGCGACGCGTTGCGCTTGTTGAATTCAATACAGACAGCATTTTTTTATGGTTCGCTGTGGGGGAGGGGGAGAGGGAGGGGTTGCTGCGTTTTGCTTTAAGATTTTTCATTTTTGGTTTTTAATTACTTTTGCGCTATTTTCGAGCTGTGTCCCGATGCAGATGCCTGCCTGCCTGCCTGCTTGGGCCCTCTTTACTAGGTGTTAATTTATTTTTAATTTTTATTATTTATCTGCGATCTCTCTCTATCTCTCTCTCTCTCTCTCTCTCTCTCTCTGTCCCAGCTGAAGCAGCGCCGGCTTTGCGCTGACATTTAAGTGGAACGCGCGCAATTCCATCATCAAAACTGCTGACATTTCTATTGCTAGCAGGGGCAGGGGCAAGTGGGGCAGGGGCGGGGGCAGGGGCAGTCTATGGGGGACCTATGCCAGATCTCTGTGGAGCACTCTTCTCTCGCATGCAATTAATATCAGTTTTATGTTCTAATGACATTCGTTGCGCTGCATTTCGTCTCTTGAGGCCAAAACCAACTACATATAGAGGGGGGAGAGAGAGGGAGGGGGTGTGGAGACATCATCGCTCAAAACGGCGTGGCAGGCACGAATCTTTCAAGTTGTAAAAACGCCATTAAATTGCCAGCAGCAAAGTGCCTCCCCTCCCCTCCCCTCCCCTTCCCCCCTCTCCCTTACCACTCCTTCCTGATCTGGCATGATCACTCAACGAGCAGCAACTGCAACTGCGAGAGAGAGAGAGAGATGGCACCGGTCTGGCGGCGCTGTCGTTAACTCAGCAATGCGTAGGGCGCCCCAATTAATGACAGGCATGGGGCGTGGTGCCTTAACCCCTCCCCCTCCCCATCCCCATCCCCTTTCCCCACTCCTACTCTTTATGGGCCTTAATTAATTTGTATGTTTTTATTTCGATTTGAGTAACAATTTTCTTTTGCCTTTTGTTGTGAATATCATAAATACTTTTGGTACTGCCATAGGCCACAACCCTATATGTATACCATATAGTATACCATACATACCTACAGAGTCGTAAAAATATTTTAAGTATTTTTACGTTGCACTTTGGCAATACTTTAGCAGGCTGTAGCTACTCGGCCTCACGATCGGCATCTTAATGATGGCACATTAAAACTAATTCGATATATCGAGAGAGATTATTCAAATAGTCGAATAGTTGGGATAATTTGAATTTTTGAAAGGTAACGAGAGTGAGAGAGAGATTCAAAATGTTGAAGGTTATGGTATATGGTCTTATAGAGTGTATAGAGTCTAGATTTAGTGCAACATTTCTAGGCGAAATGGATTAACTTTGCTGTTTTTGCAGCTATGCCCAGCAAACTCAGCTATAATATGCTAAATACTATTTAAAACTTGTAAGTGAAATTTCTTAAGGATCGTATGACTATATAGGAATAAGAAAGGGCTGTAAATTATTTGATTTGTTGTTGGTTTCAATTACTTCACGAAAATCTGTAATACTTAATGTATATTATAGCATTAAAGGACTATAAATGGAAAATATAGGATTGCATAGAAAGACAGTCTTGCCGGCTTTATAGAGACCCCCCAAAACAAACCAAGTGTAACTCAACTTGCGGCAGTGCAATATCTCATGCAAAACTACGAAATTTAATTTGCTGCTATCAAAATTGCATACTATATGGTATATATAGTATACCATATATTTTATCTATGTATATGCACTATATATAGTATTATATTATACGATGTGTGTGAGCAGGAGGCGCTACGTGGCGCATTTTCTTGTTGACAGGCGAAGGCGCAGAAGGCGCGTCGTGTGAAACACTTGAATTGTGCCAGGGGACACACATGTAGTGTGTGTGTGTGTGTGTGTGTGTGTGTGTGTGTGTGTGTGTGTGTGTGTGTGTGTGTGTGTGTGTGTGTGTGTGACGACCGCCTGCAACATCTCTTTAACATCGACAACGATGTGGCACTCTTGACAACAACAACAACAACATCAGCAACAGCAGCAGCAGCAGCAGCAACAGGGGCGACGCGTCGTAGCATTTTCAAAATTGATGCGGTGTCTGCGTTTAGGTGGAAAATTGAATTTTCATTTTCATTTTCATTTTCATTTTTGAATTTCCTACTGAGTTTTCATTTCTGGGGTGTGTGTGTGCGTTAACTTAATTTTGATGAGCCCCCGCCATGGTATTTAAATAAATTGCCGCTCGCCTTCTGTTTGACATTTTGTTATTTTCGCCGTTGATTGCTGACGACTCCCCCAGTCAACCCCCCTCCCCTCCCCTCCTCTACCGCACACACAACCCTCTCCTTATCTCACCTCATTCTCACACTCCTTCGCTGTGTCTGCACCTGCAACGGGTGTTTCGCTTCCACCTACGACGCCCTACCCCAAAAATTTCGTGTGGTTTATAATTTTAGATAAATGGCCGCACTCCCAACGCATAAATCTCTCCTCACCCTCCCCCTCCCCCTACCCACTTCACCCTTCTGTGCTGTGTCGGAAAATTTGAAAATGCATTAATAAAGACATTTTGGTTAGGGGGCCGCAAACGTATACGCATAACGTGCTTAATTGCCGCACCAAAAGGTTAAGAAATTAATAAATATTATATTTAGTATATTTTCCCCTTGATGTTTTGGCTCTTTTGGGTTTATTATGAGTTGAAAGTGACACAAGGAAGTTCTATTAAAATTCTCAGTTTTATAATGCTAATAAACAGAGAAATAAATATGCATTAATTGGGACCATAAACAATTGCAAAAATAGTATTATATGGTATATTACAAATGTTTTCTATTCTATTGAAGAAAATTAAGAAAAGTTCTCAACACATTTTACAAGAATTTTTGGGTCTCTTCCATGTTCGCAGTGCTTAAGAGCTTCAGACTTCCAAAAGTCATAATTTTGCCAATAAAATTTAAGATTTCCTCTTTCCTTTTGTGCATAATTTGAGCTCTACATTGATTCTGTATGAAAAAATAAGACTATTAAAATTTCAGAATTTTGGACCTAACCCTTTTCCTCATATTAGAGACCTATCTCGACTTCTAAAATTCATTACTTTGCCAAAAATTGTCAGATATCCTTATGAAATGTATTTTTGTCCCTTCATCAAAAAATAGGGTTCCTATAATTTTAGAATTATGGATTGTTCATGTCTTTCACCTCTAAGATCTGAGAGCAGTATCTCTAGTTATAGTCTAACCATCTTACCCTATTTCAAGACCAAGATAATGCAAGAAATCAATCAAACTTCATTATCAACATTATTTTCGGAGAGTTTCACATCAATATACTTTCCCATTGAGATAATCTATAGGAAAATGATTACAAAACTTTTACTAAATACCCTGTAATTTATGCAAAGCCTGCACCTGCCCAGCTCAAGTTGCATCTAGATAACGTTTATGACTAATTTAAGGTTATGTGCGGTAGCATCTCTGATGGTTATGGTAATGGTATATGGTATGATGGTACATGGTATATGGTTTTGGGAACACGAACATGAGTTATCAATTAATTAAGATAAGCTAAGCAGACACAAAGCGCGCTGGAGGGTCGCACAATCAGCGCAGACTTTGCTAATTGCAGGGCTATCAGAAGTGGGTGGGGAGAGGCAGAGTGAGAGAGAGAGAGGGAGAGAGAGAAAGAGGGACAACGATAAACGTTATCAGGCCATCACTTTTATAGCCTGCTGATTAATGAAGTCAAGCAAAGCTGGAGCCGATTTAATTGCTCCGACGGCGAAAGAAGACTGAAAACGAAACCGAAACTGAAGCTGAAGCTGTGAGGGAGGGAAAAGCAAAGAAGGAGGAATGGAAGGAATGGAAAGAGAGCGAGAAAAGCAGAGCAGGAGAACAGACGCTGCCGCAGTCAATCTTCAATTTCCGATGGCAGCAGCAACTGTTGCTCTTAACTGTTGCTGCTGCTCTCATTGTCTCCTTGTGTCTTGCTCTTTCCTGCCCCTCTGTCTGTCTCCCATGTCTCCCCTGTCTCCCATGTCTCCCCTGTCTGTCTGCTAAACGAGCGACTGCAACATTCTTTGCTGACAACGCAGTAATTAAAATTCAATTGCAATTAAAAGTGCGCACGCAAAGCGAACAAACGACAAACAAAGCCAAAGGCAATAGCCAAAGAACCGAAGGGAGAGACGAAGAGACGAAGAGACAGGCAGACAGACAGACAGACAGACAGAAGTGCGAATGAACGGACGCACTTGGGCGCAGGCCGCGACGTAGGGCGGCGCATTGCTGAAATTTGTCGCATTGCCAACATTTTGCTGCCAGTTTGGCAAATGTTTTGAATACCCTGTACAAGTCACAAATGTGCTAGCAGGTATTTGCGACTACATATGTAGAGCTGACTGAATATATCACACAAATAGTTTGTGATAATTGTTGAATGTATATAAACAAACTTGGAATTACTATGATTTATGTGGGCGAAGGAGGCGTGGCTAGATTCTAAAACAAACTATCAGTATTTATGAGTGTTGTCTGCAAATTTGCTGGCTCTAGATCTTATAATCTCTCAGTTATACGCGTTCATACAGACAGAAATAACTATATTGGCTCAAGTAGGGATTGTGATTAGCTTAAAATTTGAAAAGCAGCGATTCGGCTGCACCTAAACATATCGACATAATCGTATAATTAATTAATATTAACTTGTGTGTAATTTACAGGGTATTTGCTCGTCTAAACCAACGTAGAGAGCGCATGTTTCTCATGCACTTCACTCGCATTTCTCGCACTTGTTCGCACATTCTTGCGTAGGTGTCCGTTGTGCCACGCCCCCCTGCCTTGCCTTGCCTCGTCTGATTAGCTTGCCCCTATTGTCCGCCCCTCACTCCCCCCTCAGTGGCTGTCAAATCTGTCGTCTTTATAGCCGAGGTTAATCGTATCGAATGCCAAATATTATGGCAAACTGCTTGAGCAAGCAAATCGCTTGACAATTGCCCTGGGAAATGCATTTTCATTTCGTGGAAATGCCGCAGCTCAAGTGCAGCCCAAAGCAATGTCAGTCTGTATGTGTGTGTGTGTGTGTGTGTGTAATGAGCTGCATTATTTAAATTAATCGCCGCCAAGTCGAGTCCCTTTTGACGGTCTTTTTCTTCAAGCAAATTCGCACGAAATTCACAAGTTTTTTTTAGGGTTGTCAGCGAAAAATGTTGAAAATTATTGTTAAGTGCAAAATTAATAGGAATTATAATAATAAAAAAAAACATTGCTATACATATGTAACCCTATTGACGCTGCACTTTCGTGTTGAGGCTGAAGCTAATGACCGAACGATCTGAACAAATCGAAACGAAGCGAAACGTTTAGGCAGGTGCGACGACTTTCGTGACGGCGACTCGTTTTAATTAATAACTCTGCCAATTAATTGTTATTATCTACCAATGTCTCTCTCTCTCCTCTCTCTCTCTCTCTGTCTGTCTGTCTCACTCTGTTTCCATATGCAAATCCAGTTCATGGCAAACTAGTTGCGAGTTCAAACATGAAACATGTCAATCAGCCGCTTTTCTGCTGGCTGCGATTATTGTTTTTTTTTGGTTCATTAAATAATTGCGAGCAGACTCTGAACTACATTAGTCCCACTGTGCCTGTGTGTGTGTGTTCGTCCACATTGTCTGCCAGCAAGCGGGTGTGCATGAACATAATTAATTGCAGCCCGTTGTTTGAATACCCTTTCAGCCTCCCTCTCTCCTTTCTCTCCCCTGCCTCGCTCTACTTACTGCTCGCTGCTTTATTCGTGCACTGCAAAAAATCATTTTATTTAATGAATAAAAAAAAGATATTCATTGTTTTCTTTTTTTTTTCATAATATTATAATAATTATTTAGTTCAAATTTAGTTTTAATTTCGTGCACTGTAAGCATATATTTTATATATTAATTAATAAAACAATATTCATTAAAATCATTGTTTTCTTTTGCATAATATTATAATAATTTATCTAGTTAAAATATAGTTTTAATTTGGTGCACTGCAAGAAATTATTAAATAATAAGAAAAAATTAAAAATGCGTTTTTAATATTATAATTTTTTTAATTTGTTATTCATATTATATATATTATATATCATATTATTTTGTATTTTTAGAACATACGAAACAAAAAATGTCCATGCAAAGAAGACAGTAAGAAAAAACTGCAAGTCCATAAGCTACATATATTTATATTGCATTGGCAACAACAGGTGAGTCGATAAAGTCAGTTCTGTCTGTATGAACACCTTTAGCTGGGCAACTGTATGAGCCAAGGTCACCAAATTTTTATTTTAAAATTTAAGTTTATTTTAAAATTTAGCCACACCCCTTTACTGCTCTCGAGCTAGTTAAAAATTGTCTTTTATTACCAGTTTTCGCTCTGCATTTTCGCTCAGTGCATTTGTGTGCACTTTTCCCGCATAATTGTCACGCCGCATTTGGGAAATAATTCTTAAATAATTTCATCAATTATGGTGCTCAGTCGGTACGTGGGCGTGGCCAATTCCCCTCTCCCGCCTTCTCTCTCTCTCTCTCTCTCTCTCTCTCTCTCTCTCTCTCTTGCCCCCCACTTGGCCATTTCAATTATGTTGATATTAATTTTCATATTTAATTTAACGCGAAAATAAAATGGCAACACGACTGACCGAACGCGTGACGTGGCAGGGGGAGATCGGATAAAGGGGCAGAAAAGAGAGCAAAGAGGACATGCATGATGCGTGAACAGAGACCAAATGAAACAGCAACAACAGCAGCAACAACAACAACATTTTCGAAATGCATTTTGCAGTAAAAACCGCATGCATTATTTAATTTTTAAGTGAAATCAATTACAAACTCGTTGCCTGCCTGCTTGCCTGCCTGCTGTCCCGCCGTCACACGACTCCCCGCCGCAAGAGGGCGCTGCAAGGCTTTTGATGTCGGATAAGGAGTGTGCGAGAGAGTGAGAGAGAGAGCGTGTGAGGAGGCGCGACGGAAGTGCGCATAAATTGCAGTTGCAGTCGAATAAATAAATAAATAAATAAAAAAAATAAAATGAAAAACGTATAAAAAATATGCATTTTGCCATTAAATTTCAATTAATAACAAGGCAAACACACACACGCACCGCGCATCAGCAACTGTTGCTGTTGTGTCGACGTTGTTGTTGCTGCTGCTGCTGCTTCTGATGTTGCTGCTGCTGCAATATTAATACATTTTGGCAGTGGTGCGTGCGCTGATTGCCGCAAGCCCATGAAATTAAGTCACAAATTAATTAATTAATGCAATCAATACGTGCGACATTTGCATTACGCATACCCACAGTGGGCAGGGGCGGAGGGGCGTGGAGAAAAGGGGGCCGTATTGCATTGCCAGCCAGTGTGCTAGTTATAACGCGAGGGCACATAACATAACTGTCTCTCTATACGTACAGTCCAACTAAGTTGGCTAACAAATTGCCAATACACCTCTCTCTCTCTCTCACGCTCGCTCTCTCTCTCTTTCGCACACACATGTTACACCTAAACAGTTGCTCCAACACGACATAAATTTTTAATGGACTTTTAATGTTTCTTTCATGCATTTCCCTCTGTGTCGCATATGTGTGTGTGTGTGTGTTTCCGTGTTTCCGTGTGTGTGTGTCGCGTGCGCCTTTTGGGGTCAACTTGGGCTCAATTAGCCGTCGCCTGTACTTAACATGTGTAAGCAGCGCTGCCTATACGAGGTGGGCTTTTCCGCAAGACTTTTTGCACAAGAAGGCGATGGTGTGTTGAGCGGGGTAGGGGGGCAATAGATTACCATATATCCATAGATTAATATGCGTAATTGCTGTTTCAGTTGCGATAAAATTGCCTACGTCGTTTTGTTTATTTATTGCTGCTGCTGCTGCTGTTGTACAATTAATGCAAGTCAACACGATGAGTGTGTGCTAGCGCTATGACGTCATATAAAGTGGGTTAGATTACACGTAGCGTATACGTAATGTGAGTGGAAAATAGCTAACTAATTGCGAATTTATATTGCAATGTCATTTTATTCAGTTCTTTGCTGGGTTCTTATCATTATTATGGATTTTTAACGTGTTACTAGAAATTCATTTTTTTTTTATTTTTGAAAATCTGAAAAGCCGTCTCTCTTTAACTAGTACAACTTCATGAAGTTATTATTATTATTATTATGATATATATTTATTACAAATAAGATTTTAATAATTAATAATTAAATTAATTCCGACTTGCAATTTTTACGCGCCAAAAATGCGAAGCTGAAAGTGTAAACTAACGTTCTGTTTTTAATTTACATTTTAAATTTTTTTTGTTTTTCAAATCTTTTGCAAACTGTTTATTGTACTTTCAAGCACGCTCAGTAAAATTTCCAAGTTCGTTCCTTCACGGGCATGCTCGAGAAAAGCACAAAAATTGTAGGGTATATTTTTTTATTTTGTTTTGCGCTGGCAAGGCAGTTCGAGTTAAACTGCTTGCTTGCTACCACTGCTTGTGCTGCAATGTTACGATTCCAAAATGGCTGACTTGCACTGCTTGTTTATAATTTGCTTCAGTTGCACTGCTTGCGTACACTGCTTTTAGTTTACCTGCAATGCACATGGCACTGCTTGCTGGTAGTTGACTGATAACTTAGAAGTTTGCACACAGCCAACAGATGCCGCCACTACATGTGCTTGTGTTAAACTGCCTGTCTATAGATGGCGCCAAATACATATCCATTTCTCTTCTCAAATTAAACAATTTATTTGTTTTTATATTTTTTTTTATCCACATTTAATATTAATTTTTATTGTGTTCCGATTTCTTTGCTTTATATATATATTTTTGATATTGTAGACGTAATACACAGAAGGAACGGTATGTACGGCCCTGGCATACCCTGTGCTGCTTCACATTGGTTAGTTGCGCTTGTCATAACTGCATGATCGATGGGGATGGGGATGGGGATTGGCGGGTGTGTTAGCTGTGATCTTGTGATATGGGGGAGGGAAGGGTGTATAATATCTAGACGTACATCAACAATACATGCCTAAAACTAGCAATAACTACGATCCGACAGATACAGATACAGATATACATAGATAAAGATAGATAAAGATAAAGTTACGGATACAGATAGTGTAGATATATATTTTTCCGATTTGTTATAAGATAAGTGTGCTTTAATTCTAACAATCGATAAATCATATAGTACATATATTATGTATTATAGTTGAGTGTATTTGGGGTTAGTAAGTTTTCTTTTTGTTTTCTTAACTTAACGTTTACAAGAAAATTTGACTAGTTGAATTTGCTTTACACATTAAAAGGGTTTTCCGTTTTGCGATTTCTCGAAATGTTTTCTCATCTACAAACTAATTAACATTACAGATAAAGATTAAGATATAGATATAGTTATAGTTAGAAATAAAGATAATGATTAAAATATACTATATAGGGTAGGGTGCCAAAATAAACTTGAACTTTAAGAAGCTTCAGTTCGAAGTAGAAGTAAATTACGTTTGTGATATTTGCGTGTTTTGAGTATTTTTGATTTTAGATTTCGTTCTGTAGAGTTACAGTTAGCATAACATTTAGAATTAGCATAAATTAAGACCACAAATTTGCGTATAAATATAATACAGTTAAAATTATACGATTATACGAGAGGCGTATTGAAGCTTTGTTTAACAAGAATTGTGTGTGAATAGTTCTGGAATTATATCGCGTTTTCAAGTATTTACAAATAATATATGGTATATCGTTAAGTGTATATAGTATATCCTATATCGATTTCAACTTAATTTTGTCGTGGTCCACAAAAATGGGCTGATATTTTTGTTTGTTTGAAGTATTTGTTACTCTCGTTGGGGTCTATCAGAAATGCTTTTATTGGATTGAGTGTCTTAGACCTTGCTCTCGGGCCCATCGGCCACATGCTTGAAGGCCAGACGTATGCGGGATAGGTAGTGCGCACAGATGTGTCCATAGTTCTTGTTGTACCACTCCGGTTTCTTACCCCTGTAAAGTAGGCAACGAAATTAGTTTTCTGTGATCTTAGGGATCGATCTGATCTATGGAGGGTTAAACTTACTTGACATCCACACGGGATAAGTGCATGACACGCGATCTGCCACTACCACAGGGCTCGATGAGGTAACGCGAGGCAAGGACCACGCCACGCACCGCGCAGAACATTGGCTTCGCCTTGGCATGATCGATCGACGTCTCCACAATGACGCAGGCACCACGAGGCAAATCTGTTTGCCAGGAACTGTGTGGGAGAGAGAGGAGACATGATGATATTGTAGATCACAGATTGGTATGATGAGAGAGCTCTGTGTTTATAATACTTACCGCAACACACAAAAGTCCGTGGTCAATTGCCCATCGAGCGCATATTGATAGATCTCGGTGCGATCGTCGAGTTTCTTCACTGTCTGACACTGCAATAGATTGGGATCCCAGGATGCACGCTGTTTGATTATATACTCGAGCACCTCACGCGGCGGTCCCTCAATCTCTGTGGAACAACGCCACAGACGCAGTGGATGACCATCGCCCACCTTCTTGTGCGCGATCTCCACGTTGCTATCGTTCAGCGAATTGATCGTTTCCCAGCCGCGAGTCCTGTTGGATAGGAAAAGTAAAGATGGTATGAGTTAAGATTGGGGGATGAGTATCGAGAGAGATTTTTACTTACTTCTCGCGTCCCTCCTTGATGGTGGCACTGGTGCACTCATAGAGATAGCCACGCCAATTGTGGAACTGCATCCCCTCGCCGAGTGCCTCAAGGGGTACGGGCTTTGACTCCTCCATGTAGCCAAAATTGCATTTGCCAAGCTTCTCCTTGGACGCGGTATAGATGGGTTTATAGTGCTCGATCATGAAGGAGAGACATTCATGGGAGGCCTTTGCCTCGGCCAGCTCCTTTCTATCAGGCATGCCGGAACCTTTGCCCTTGCGACGCGGCGAAGCAGAAACAGAGGCGGAACCGGTGGAAATGGATGAATGGAAAATGGATTGGGCCAAACAGACCCCCAGATTGTTGCTGGTCATTTGATTCTGTTGCGAATTGGCCGCGACAATGGTCAAGAACTCGAGGAGCACATAGAGTATTTCCCGGTTCTCATCGGGCAGTAGCAGCACGGCGCACTGCACTGCATCCAGGCGCACCTCGGCGGGAAGATCTAGAAAGAGATGAACAGGTTGTAGATCAAGGGGATCAAGGGGTATCGCGAAGTTTTCAACTAAGTGTCCAGCTAGGAGTTAGGTCCCTGGCTAGGAGTCTAGCTAGGTCTTTAGCTAGAAGTCTAGCTAGGTCTCTGGCTAGGAGTCTAGCTAGGTCCGTAGCTAGGAGTCTAGCTAGGAGTCTAGCTAGGACTCTAGCTAGGAGTCTAGCTAGGTCTCTAGCTAGGAGTCTAGCTAGGTCTCTAGCTAGGAGTCTAGCTATATCTCTAGCTGGGAGTCTAGCTAAGTCTCTGGCCAGGTCTCTGGCTGGGAGTTTAGCTAGGTCTCTAGCCGGGAGGCTAGCTAGGTCCCTGGCTAGGAGTCTAGCTAGGTCTCTGGCTAGGAGTCTAGCTAGGTCTCTGGCTAGGAGTCTAGCTAGGTCTCTGGCTAGCAGTCTAGCTAGGTCTCTAGCTAGGAGTCTAGCTAGGAGTTTAGCTAGGTCTCTAGCTGGGAGTCTAGCTAGGTCTCTGCCTAGGAGTCTAGCTAGGTCTCTGGCTAAGAGTCTAGCTAGGTCTCTAGCTAGGAGTCTAGCTAGGTCTCTAGCTAGGAGTCTAGCTAGGTCTCTAGCTAGGAGGCTAGCTAGGTCTCTGGCTAGGAGTCTAGCTAGGTCCGTAGCTAGGAGTCTAGCTAAGAGTCTAGCTAGGAGTCTAGCTAGGAATCTAGCTAAGAGTCTAGCTAGGAGTCTAGCTAGGTCTCTAGCTAGGAGTCTAGCTATATCTCTAGCTGGGAGTCTAGCTAAGTCTCTGGCCAGGAGCTAAGCTAGGTCTCTGGCTGGGAGTTTTGTTAGGTCTCTGACTAAAAGTCTAGCTAGGTCTTTAGTCCAGCTAGTTATAGAGTTGACTTACGTTGGAATATCGCCACAAAGGTCTCGGACATTTTGGTGGTTAGCAGGGATTCGGGTAGCTCACGGAAATACTGCTTTAGCATGTCGGCGACATCGTAGGCCTGCTGCAGATCGTAGATGTCCATGCACTCGGGCGTCGATTCGATCAGTTCGATCTGTTCGCGTAGCTTGATGATGCGGGATTTGCCGCCGCTCTTGCGGAACAACCCAACCTGGTCGAGTGCGTTCAGCTGCAACCAGCGAAGAGCAGCACGCACGGGGAGGGGCAAGGTTTGCCCACTACGCTGCAGATTCAAGATGAGCGGCACACCGAAGACCTTCTTGTCCTTGTAGTCGGGCATTTTGATCTTCTTGATGAACTTGGGCAGTTCCCAATTCCAACCGGAGCGATGTGTGGGACAGTAACGCTCCATGTAACCGGTTAGTGTGACCAGCGCCAGTTTGCGTATGATTTGCAGTTGTCCCGCTGACATGGCAGCAAATGGAGTACCTGCATCACGCTGCTCTTGCTCCAGTCGCTCACGCTCCTCATCCTCCTCATCCACCTCGGGCTGTGCACGTGGTTCGATCTTCTGTGAGAAACATTTGCGGAAAATCATATTTGGTCGTTCCTCCATTTGGAAACTGTGCCAACGCATCACCGGCTGCCGCTTGGAGCTGCTGCTGCTGCTGCTGAGGCCACCGCCTCCAGCGTGCTCCTCGTGCTGCTCCTGCTTCTGTTCCTGCTTGCGTGATGTGCTGCGCGAACGGAACGAGGCAGAACGGAAACCATCGCGTTTCTTGGCATCTTTGCCAAGATTCAAGGAGCCACCACGTGTTAGCTTCTTGATCTTCACCTCGGTGGTATTCGAGTTGGCATCCTTGATCAGCAGCTTGCGCCCCTGATGGCACTCGCTGTCCGAATGGGCACCAATGTCATCCACCTTGCCCGAGCGTTGCAGGAAGCGTCGCGCCTTGGAGGGTTTACGCAGCGACAGTGTCAACTTGCCCCCCGTCGAGGACTCCTGACTGTCGCTGTAGTATGAGGAGGAATCATCCGATTTACCCTCCTTCAATTGCGTCATCGGACTGGAGAAGAAGTGCAGCGGACTGGTCCGCATCGAGCGGGGCGTGGTCGGTGTTCGCTTGGGGCTGGCACGATTTGGCGATAGGAAATTCTCACTGTGACTTGGCACCTTCAGTTCGTTGCCAAAGAACGGCACCTTGGGGAATGTGTGTATGGGACTGAGGGCCGAGGGCGATGGTGGCGTCGAGTAGACCGCATCCGGTTTGCGCAGGCTGCTGCGTTGTCCCAGCTGCGTCAGATCCAACACCTGCGGCCCACTGATAACGACATTCTCGCGATTCTGTCGCTTGCGCCTTCGTGATTTGATCGATTCGACGCGTCGCAGAAACGCCTTGGCGCCATCCTTGAAGCGTTCACTGCCTGTACGCCTCAATCGTCCACCGGCACCAGACCCATCGCCGCCATCGCCATGATGCAGTGAACTGTCATGGGAATCCATCTTGCTGCTGCAGCCAGGTATCATCAGAGTAATCCCCGCTCCACGCATATCGTAGCCATCGTCCTCGAAGCGATCCGGACTCGATTCCTTGGAGGAGCTCTCCGTTTTCTCCAGATTCAGATGACCGGGTGGTGGTAGTTCCAGGCCCATTTCACCAATGCGCGACCAGCGTCGTATGTGCGGTTGGAATGTCCAGTTCTCGCTCAGCGCAAAGTTCTCATCATCGGATTCTTCCTTTTGCTGTCGCGGGAGAGGGGAGAAAATTGTATTTATAGGCGGGGTTACACCTTCAAAAGGTCTATGGGTCTATAGGTCTATCCTCACCTGTGGCGTCTGCGGTTTATGCGACTGATCCAGCCGCATGTTGGCGCAACGATTGAGCACGCACAGCCGCCGATAGAGCGATTGCAGTTGATCGTTCTCGAGATTTGTGTGATCTTTGGCTACATTGTTCAGATCGATGGGGAACTGATGATCTGCAACGAGGATATATAAATACGCGTTAGTCACTGTGATTAGTTTTGCGATATTGCGACTGCGACTGTTCGACTCGACGATGCGCGAAATTCTAATTGGGAAAACGAGAAAAATCGAACGGCGGCGACGACGATGGCGTCGCCTACAGTCGGACACAACGCCAGGCGCCTATTAAACGCTACGAGTATTCACAGAGACACTCACACTCGCACTCGCACTCACAATCACACTCACACAAGCATTCACTATTCGTTTGCTTATTGCTGAGTCGAAGACATTGGCAGAGAGAGAGAGAGAGAGAGAGAGAGAGAGAGAGAGAGACATGTGAAAAAGAGATGGTAGAGTTAGACGAGTACGACTACAAGATACCCTGCAACTGGTTAAAGTAGATGGATCTAGGTAATTTGCTTTTTTAGATTAATATAGATCTTAAGATAGTCTGTGAGAAGATTATAATTTGATTGTGTGCAGATTTACTGCGATCTAATAGATCTATTGTAAACCTTGCTAAGATTAGAGCTCCTTCTGCACAGTCTAGTTACTCTAAGGATATCCAGAATTTTAACTGGTCTGAGAAGATTTATAAAGCACAAATATTGATATTATAAATGTTGTTTACAGATCTTATACCCAAAGAGAGATCTGATCTGATTCGATTGATAGGGTAGATATAGTAAATATACTTATCGTAGTATATTTCTGAATATTTTCCACTGTACGTTTTAGCCAACAATATACCCTAACCTGCTGCTGTTTACAGGGTATGCTTGCAGTAATAAAAAGTCACGCAGCAAAATTTTCACAGAGTTTTTCCACATATTTTGCGTGGCCAATTTGCACGTAGGAGAATCAAGTTGGACAGAGGAGGACACTGTTTTAAGTGGGGGGGGGGGGGGAAAGGGGTAGCGAGTGTGACGGGACGAATGAGACAGACGAGACAGTCGAGCCGACCACATAAAACAGATACGCCAGACGTTTACACATGTCGCGACGTGCACACAGATGCAGCTGCAGCTATGGGTAAGATACAGATACAGATAGAGATACTTGTGGATATATGTAGATACTTTGCAGCTACAGATACATTTACAGCTATAGCAGCAGCAGTTCCGTAGGATGCAGAGCAGCAGCCTGGAAAAGCTGCCTGCCTGCCTGCCTGCCTGCTTGGCTCACTTTGTTTTTGTACAAATATTGTTAGCAAACAACAACAACAACAACAACATAGGAACAACAACAATAACAACTATAAGAATCGATTGTGCGTCTTAAAAAACCATTTACAGTTTATTGAACCCGCATCCGATTTATAAAGCCCTTTTTTGTTTTTTTTTTTTTTTTTTTCATCTATAGCAAAGCTTTTTATAGTACTGTATTTACATGGAGGGAGTATAAGGAGTATAGTTGGTCTGATTTGAGGGAGGTATTAGCTTTATCTCTCTCTCTTTCTCTTTCCCTGGGGTTATTTATAACTTCATTTAAATGTTTTAACAAAAAAAAAAAGTCGGTGTTTAGTTTCTAATCGAATGCACTTTGATGCTAACGAAATAAACAAAATTATGCAGACCCAATTTCCCTGAAAGAGTGTGTGTGTGTGTGTGTATGTTTTTGTGCCACTTTATCCACCCAAGGGGGCAACTCCATCCAATCCCTCCCCCCCTGACATCCGCAAAGATATTTCTTTACTCTGTAAACTAATTTTGAATTCTCCTTCGACAGTTTACACAGTTCACCGCAATTTACAGGGCAACGCGCCCGATTCCCATTTCCATTCCGATTCCGATTCCGAATCGGATTCTCCATTTCCATATACAGTTTATTGGTCCAATCGTATGATTAATTCTGTTTGTTTCCATTAGGAAGCCGCGCAAATGACGCAGTCTACAAGAAATACATATATTTCTTTTTTTCCCAAATTCCCTCAAAAACCGCAACATTGCGAAAATCTATGGCTAGAGAGACGTCATTAATTGGGTAATATTATTCCTATAATTACACCTGGTAGAATAAACTATGATTAATCTTGAAAAGTTAAAGATATTTTTGATATATATATAGAATTTTTTATGACTAGATAGTTCTATTCTAGAAGCTGAGCTAACTATTCATTGGAAACTACAAATACTACCTGAATACCTTCTATAAAAATCATTTACTATACCCGCCAGATTCATAGGGGTCTTAAGTTGATGTATATTTCTTGAATTTAATTTGTAACATTTTAATGTTTTTTTTTTTTTTTAATTTATTTTTGCAGAATAAGTTGCAGTTAGCCCAGTTTTGACAACTTTATGGATTTAAAGAGATAAGATTGCCCAAACCAGACAAAATGATGAATCTTCTGAAGAGAAGCGCCTGGAAAGTGAAGCTGAAGTTTCAGATCCATAAAGACGTTCTACAATTCTTCCCTACAATAATTATTATAAATTCAGCTTTATCTAACAACTTTAACTTTAAAAACTTTATATACATATTTGGTAAGTTCTGCACAGATCTATTATATCTTGAGCTCTAAATTGTCTAGCTATAATTGCTGGAAATGTGGTTGAAATTTCATCAGGCCATCAGCTTTTTATATCACTGGAAAAACCTCTAATGTTTTTTTAAGGAAATTTATATGCAATTTTGGTAGCTATCACTGCAATTGGGATTGATTGCAATAGGGTGTAAAAGAGAGACAGAAAGTGAGCGAAACAGAGAGAGAAAGAGAGAAAGAGAGAAAGAGAGAGAGGGAGAGTAAATACTGCAATCAGTTGTCATTGGGTCAAGCTAATTTGCACGGGAAAAAAGTAAAGTGTGTTTATAAATCGATTACTTCATGCTATAATCGAATCGAACATTCCCCTGCTAAAGGGAGGGGGGGGTAAGGGGGGTTTTCTGCATATGAAGCCAAGTCACACCCTCATATTAAGGCTGCCACTTTTGGTGAGTAATGCGTGTGCGCGTGCGAAGCAGAAGAAGAGAATACAAAACAAACAGAAATTACACAGTGTCTTTGCTTCCCCTCTCTCTCTCCTCTCTCTCTCTCTCTCTCGCAGTGGGCCTCTTCTGCATGCGCAAATTAACAGTCGCTTACAGCTGCTACTCCTCCTTTCAGCATGGTTCAAAGAGAGAGGGGGGGGTATACGTATTGCCAGAGGTTTTTTAGGGTTTGCCCAATGACAGCGCAATATAAAGAGCATAAGCGGCCGAACCCAAAGAAAGAATCCCAAAATCCTGCGCGAAATTCGAAGCGATCTTGTTTACACGAAACTCATTAAAATACACATTTATCATGTGCAGCCACAAGGAAGAGAAGGAGAGGGAGAAGAAGAAGGAGGAGTACGAGATATCCTATAGGTAGAAGAGGGAAACTTTGGACTGTAATGGGCTGGGCTGCAATTTAAATACACGCTCGCCAGATACAAATTTATGCAATATTCTGCCCTGTGTGCATATTTCAAGGTCGACAATGCGTATAGGAAGATATATGTGCTATGTGTATGTACGTAAAGCTGCAAGATAAATGCCCAAAACAGCGGGTTCTCAATTTCAGATTCACTTTTTCCTCACTCACTCTGCCTCCCTCTCTCTCTCTTTCTCTCTGTTTCTTCTTCCACTCATAATTCAGTCTCGTAGTATCCTCTTCTTCTTCTGCCTTTATTTATTTGAATTCTGCAGATTTGGCGGCGTCATCAATCTGCGTGGCCTTCGGGCGTTAAATGCAAGCCGACGGCGCGACAAAAAAAAAAAAAAAAAAAAAAAAAAAAAACAAGCAGGAAGGGGAGTGGGAAGGGGACCGTGCGAGGGGATTACGAGATCCAAATAAATATGCAGGGGTTCATTGAACCTCCACTAACATTTTGGCTAGTGGCTGTTGTGAGCAGGGGGCGCTGCCCTCAGCAAATCTTTTAAAGAATCATTTTAATTTTGGTTCTTTCGTGTCTCGTTTTCTTCTTCTTCTTCTTCTTCTTCTACTCTGGCCTGGCATTCTTCAGCCTCATCCAAAAGGTGGTCTTCATAAATTCTTGCGCAACGTGTCCTTTAGCCTTTTATTATACTTTATCTGCGCGTGATGGGACCAGCTTTTGTTACCTGCTGCGTTTTTTTTTTTTTTTTTTTTTTTTTCGGGGAGCACGATCTTCAGGGCGTTGCTTGGCTTTCGTTTTCGCTTGAAAGGATTTGAGTGTATAGAGATCGCTGCGCTGCGCTAATTGTTTGTCGCGCCGTCTTCTTCGTGCTTGGGATATCAAAATTCACTTGGCGTTTATGCTATCATATCATGGTATTTTAATATGGGCTACTCATTGAAGCTGATTATGAAAATAAAGGGTATGCTAATGGGATATATATTAGACTTGAGTTAGACTTAGTTAAACCCTTTGGATCTCTGGAAGTGTATGTGGTAGGCTTATGAAATTTGGTATATACTTGCATATACATGTTCTACTAACGAAGTATCTATGTATCTCCAAGGCAAATCTCAAATCTATATAAATCTCAGGAACTATAGCAGCTAGACAACTGAAATTTCGTATACAGCTGCTCATATACCCTATCTAGCCAATGCATATAGCACATAAGCCATATCGCGTTGCTTGCTCAAAAGAAAAACGAACAAAAATGAAATATCATAGCCAGAGCTGAGTTGAGCGCGTGATCTGGCACTAAACAGAAAACTTTGTGTTCTTCTGCTTTTGTTGTTGCTCGAAAAGTTGCCACGTCATAAAAGCCGAAACATAACTGGAGCGGGAGCTGGAGCGGGGACTGGGACTGGGACTGGGAGGGAAGATTTGATGGGCAAAGTGAAAGTGCGCCGCTCGCGCTCTTCATGGAATTAATAAACGGCACTTGGGCGAGTGGCGTAAAATACGTGTACTTATAAAACTAACTGGCAAAGCCGTTGCCATTGCCGTTGCCAATGACGTCGCTGCTGCACAACCATCAATTATCCCCACTGCCCACATCAGGTCAGACCACGCCCATTGACAAGAGTTAAACATGACAGGACGGTGACGTCGATGAGGATGTGGATGCGGATGAGGATGAGGATGAGGATGACGATGTTGATGGTGAGACGGAAGTGCGTGCTAACTTACCTTCATACATCTGCGCATATTGCGGGAAACCTGCCGCCCGCAGCCATTTGCAGGCTTCAACGGCCTCGATTTCTGCAAGAGAGAGAGAGAGGGAGATAGGGTATTAATATGCCGCATATAGCCGCTTTAAAGCTTAAACTGCTAATTAAATCGCTGTGCGAATTGTTATGCCTGACAGAAGAGTGCAAATCCGTTCGTTTCGCCTGAAAAGTAATTTTTGTTGTGGTCACAAGAAAAACAGCTGGAAACAGCAAGAGGAGGGGAGAGGGTAGCAGGGAGGAGGTAGAAGAAGAGAGGCCAGGGAGCTGCAGGACTGGAGGACTGTATTACTCTTTCTGGTCACTTGATGGATTACGTTGTAAACTGTCCAAATGATGTCGACATTTTGTAAAATTATGTTCGGTTTTGTGCGGTTCGGACGCGAACTTTGACGGCCTTATAAATTGTGCTTTTGCCTCCGGTGCGCAACAGACCCGACAACAACAACAACAACCCGACAACAACAACAACCCGACAACAACCAAACATTCAACATAAAAGTAAAAGTTTCTCAAGAATCTTTCAATGTTGCGAAAATAATATTGTGGAGCTTCCCACCCGAGGACCCCCCTTGGCATTAATAGCATCATCATCATCAGACACATAACAAGAGACCTTGTACTCTGTTTCCCTGTCTCCCCGTCTCTCTGTCTCTCTGTCTCACTCAGCCTTAGGTTGTTTCCCATCGCCATTGAACCGCAAATACATAAGCAACTAATTTGTGTCATCTTTATATTATGTAAATGCGACTAGAAAAGGGATTGAATTCTAGTTAAAAGAGAGAGAGAGTTGATAGAGCTTAAAAAAGAGCTTAGGATAAATATAAATGTATGTCTTAAAACATGATATAATAGTAAATTATTGCAGCTATATAGAGAGAGCAAGAATCTTCAGTGAAAGTTTACTATAATTTTTATAGTCATAAATATTACATAAATATTTTATAATTTATGCTAGTTTTATTTTATTATCGATAGTAAAATAAAACTATCGCATATCAAATAATATTATATTATATATATATTATAACGCATAAATAAATATTTTAAATATACAATTTTCTACATTATGATTTAATTTAAATTCAATCGTTTTGCAATAATTTCTAAACTAAAACATTTATTGAATATATCGCTAAAACTATCGTATAACATATAAAATCAATTAAAAGCTCAGCTCGTCATCTAGTCAAACATTTAAGCTGCAGGGTATACTTTTAGTTCATCACTCAAGGCCAGACAACTTTCAGAAATCTTCGTATTTAATATACAGATTATTCATTGAGATTCATTACGTCCCCCCAGCAACAGTTAAGAGCAGCGCAAAAATAGGCAACATTTTTTACTGCCTCAGTGAGAGAGAGAGACAAGAGAGACAGAGAGAGAGAGAGAGAGAGAGAGAGAGAGAGAAGAGAGAGAGAGAGAGAGAGAGAGAGAGCAGCAACGTATCAATTGAATTGAAAGAAAACATATTAAGGCAGCTTGTCGAATAGAGAGAGTGTTAGCTACAGTTATCTGCGTTTATCTAACATTTATCTAGAGGCTATGGGGCGGGGAGGGGGAGGTAGAGACGAAGGCGAAGGCAGCTGTGTGTGTGTGTGTGTGTGTGTTTGGGGCTATTTTAAATGTTAATCTTGGCCATGTTGTTGGCTTTTTGAGAATGGAATTCAATTGGAGCAGGAGAAGAACAGAAAAGGCTGCAGCAGAAAATGGGGGAGGTAGGAGGATAGCAAGTGGGCGGGGGGGTGGGATGCTATCTAGAGAGTGGGCAGCGGATTCTATCGATTTTTAATCAACTTTGTGTGCGACAACATGAAACACTTTACGGCTGCTTATGTGACAAAGGAGGTGGGGAAGGGGGGGAGTTCTCTGGGCTCTGGGGATGAATTATTATTGAATTTTTGCAAGCGATTAACTTGCACGAGAGACTCGAGAGGAAGAGCTGCCTATCTCTCTCTTTTATATATTTTTAAATACGTTATCCGAACTCTCTCTCTCTCTCACTGCCCTCTCTGATCCCTTCTTAATTAGCAATACTGCGCCCATAATTACACAGAGTGCCGCCTGGACAGGACTCGAACCTGGAACCTGGAACTGGGCAACTTGAGTTGAGTTGAGTTGGTACTATAAATAGCTGAACAACAGCTCATTAATTATCCACCTCAACTCGTACAGCAGCAGCGGCAGAGGCAGAGGCAGAGGCAGCAGCAGAGGCAGCAACAATGCGACTGCCACTTGAGCATTATTAAAATTGCGCATACGCCGCGTATGCCGGCGGCGGCGGGAAGAAACAAGGAAAAAGGCATTTAAAGTGCGCATATTATTGTTATGGCAGCTTGTCGGGGGCGGTACAGCGTAGAGGGAGGGGGCAGAGAGGGGCCTTAGGTTGGTCAAAGTTGACAAAGGCGTTACTTGCCACGCCTTCGAACGCGCAGTTTATTGCGCACAGTGTCAATATTTGTTGCCTGTTGCTGTTTGCGATGCCACCGCCTGTGTAGGTGTGTGTGGGAGTGAAGTAACACTGTGTGTGTGTGTGTGAGTTAACAAAGTCTCTGTGTGTGTTAACCCAGTGTCTGTCTTTGTGTGTGTGTGTGTTGGCAATTTCCCTTTGTTGTGTGCCCACTCGATGCTCGATTGTTTTTCCCGCCTCCTCCTCATCTCATTTCGAAGGTAGAGAAACATTTCCAAACTCAGTGAGGCGCAGCATAATTATTGCACTCACTGTAGTCCGCTCTATCCTTAGAGTATCTGTGTGTGTGTGTGTGTGTGTGTGTGTGAGCTATAAATAAAACCCTTGGCTAATTAAAAATATAAATGACGCGGCGATAAATTAAATCGATCAAATTTCTCAAATTGTTTTCTTGCGCAGCCTCCGCGCCAGCCCTAATTAAATTTCTTGCAGTACTGTAAATGAATTTAAGATGATATTTTAAGGTTTTTGTCAGTTAGCATTAATTAAGTATGTGCTATAAGGTTTAATAAAAACTTAATAAACGACCCTCAAACGATCTATTGCAAACTTATTTCAAGTCTGATTTGGTTTCTTTTGCATAATTTTATTAAATATTTAAATTGAAATGCAATTATAAATATTTTCAACCCATGCTTGCCACGCCCCCCCTCGCCTCTGAATGGGCGTGGCAAGGCCTTTGAAATGTGCCTAACACACAGCTGCAGAGATGGGGCTACTCAAGACAAGGATGCGAGTGCAGGCAGATATCTCTATATCTATCTTGTTTCTGGCTGACAGGCGAGTGTGTGAATGAGTGTGTGAATGAGTGTGTGTGTGTGTGTGTGTTGTGCCTTTGTTTGTGTGTGTGTACAGTGCCTGTTGTGCCTGTCTGTACAGCTGACATGCTTTGTCTTAGCGCGTGCTCCAGAAAAAAGTTAAGTGAAGCAACACACAAAGCGCACAACTCACACACACACAGAGCTCACACCTACGCACACACACACACACACACACTACACTGCATGCAAATGACACACACTTCCGTTTATGGCTTAGTATGACCTCTCTCTCTCTCTCTCCCTCTCTCTCTCTCACGTAACTCTGCAGCAATTTTCACTGGATTTTCTGCTGTTTGGAAAATTCTGCTTCACATGCCTGCGCTGTTTTTCACCACAGTGTATACGTATATGTGGGTGTGTGTGCAAAGTTTAGCTAACTTAATTACAGGGTATTTTTGTGCACTAAAAGCATTTTGTTTTGTTGCCATTTTATTGACCTTTTGCGCTAAATTAACGATTTAGCTCGCCCAAGCTAATTGCGAGTTAATGCAGTTAAACGTTGATCCCCTCTACGTTACCCCTCCCCCTCCCCTGCCATGCCCTGCAGGCAAAGTTGTCAACAATGATTACACACGCTTTGCCGCAAAAATTACCTTAACGTTTATTTCGTTTTTGGCCATTTTATAGCTAATTATATAGCCGCAGGAGTCGTCATTATGCTTTGATCAGTTTGATGCATTATCTGGCTGCAATCTAGCTAGATATTTAGCTATATGCAGCACATAAATCTAGCTAGAGACTGGCAGGGTGCAAAACTAGCTACGACTTCCTCAAAATGTTGCTCAGATCAGGCTGCTGCTGCTGCTGTTGTTGTTGTTGCTGCTGTTGTTGTTGCTGTTGTTGTTGCTGCTGTTGTTGTTGTTGTTGCTGTTGTAGCGGGTGATTTAGCCATTAATTAATTGCTTTGCACATGACCCTGGGCAACAAATATTGTCGGAAAAGCATTTAAATGTCATGTGCAACATAAATTGTGCATATTGTGCCAAGCTCTGACAGCAAATGACGCATATGTCTCTTGCCTTGCCCCTGCCCCTCCCCCTCTGCCTCTTCCTCCTCCTCCTCCTCCACCTACACTTGGAATTTCCTTGCAAGGGGATTAGCAAATATAAAGCATACGCAGTGTGGTTCAATTAATTATGGAAATCGAGACAAAACAAATCTTTGTTTTATATAAATAGAGCAGCACACAGAGAGAGAGAGAGAGAGAGAGAGAGAGAGGGGGAGAGAGAGAGGGGGAGAGAGAGAGAGAGAGCCAGCTATGCAGGCAGCTGGAAAGCAGCCTTAATGCAGGGTGAAATTGGGTTTTCAGCGGGAAATTAGGCAGCAGCAAAAATAGCTAAGGGTCGCATATAAATAGAGAGAGAAAGGAGGCAAATCTCTTGCTCTCTCTCTCTCTCTGCGTTTTGCAGTGTACCTCTCTCTCTCTCTCTTTCTCTCTTCCCACCCACTTCTGCCCACTGTTTGCACGCACTTCCTCTTCACTGAGCACAATGGGCCTGGCAAAGGATCAAGTTATTTATAAACGCATATGAGGTGCGTGTGGTACACTGTGAAAAATATTTATAGCTTACCTATTTGGCCTTTTTTTCTGTTTGTCCTCCCCATTATGAACCTAAACTACTTTTGGCTTTTATTAGCCGCAGCCTGCAGCCGGCCAAACTTACACACACACTGTTGCCACTCCCCTTTGCGCACAGTGTACGCGTGTGTGTTGCGCGTGCAACAAGCGCAACAAGTGGCAGCAGCCTGTCAGCTCAATTTGCCGTAAACTTGACGACGATGAAGGCTCGTAAATACTTGACTTGAAATTAGCTCAAAGCGCACTTCAAAGAGGCAGAAATTAAAAGAAAAAGAAAAGCAGTAACTGCCAACACGCTTATCCTTAGCTATACCTCCCCTCCCCCCTCTCTGCTGTAGCACCTGCCTCGCTTTGATATCGCGTATACAGTATCTGCCATAAGCAGATATAACAGATCATTGAGCTTTTAATGCGTTTTTAATGTCCGCGTATTATACGCCGCATATTTCCTGCTGAGTTGCTGCCGTTGTCCCCTCCCCCTCCCTCCCTGCACCTATCACCTTTTGTATAATACTAAAAACAAAAAAAAAAACGAAAAAGGCAAAGACAAAAATAAAAATAAAAAATCCAAAATTTCGCATATAAAAATAATTACATTTGAAAGGAAAACAACACAAAACACCAAACACAACAGAAAAACAAAATAAGAAAAAAAATGAAAAGCGAAAAATGTAAAAAACGAGAGAAAACGCGCAACAACGTGGGCAACAGGCGGAAAATTTATGCGTTTTATTGTTCCAGCACGCGAAATGGGTTAAGAAAAAGTCATGCAAAAAAATCCAACATAAAAAAAAAAAAGCCAAACAAAAAAGGCTGAAATTGGAAAAGCCTCTCAATGTATAATTTGCATAATTCTGCAGCTACAAATTGCTCTGCTCTCTCTCTCTCTCTCTCACTCTGCGCGTGTGTAACGGTAATTCTGACACTCTAATTTGCATGGAAAAAAAAAAGAAAAACATTTCAATTATACAGCAAAAATTTCTTCAAGTGCATTTTCAGCCACTTGATGCAAATTAAGTTAATCGTCAAAAAAGGGTTGCCACTCTTTGCGAAGGTAGTTAAGCCTAATCCCAAAATAGCTTAAGCACTTTGAAGCTCAGCGAGAAATGGAATTAGAAGGGGATTTTTTTTCTATTATTATTTTTTAGCAGCAGACAAGTGATTAGTAAGGGGAGCCTTATTTCTTTTATAAGAAATTTAATTGAACTTGTGGACTTACTTTCTAAATTTAATTTTATGTAGTATTACGTAGTTCCTCCACTGAGAACACTCTAAAGTTGGAATGCTTGTGGTTTCTGCATACTCTAAATAAGCTTGTGGTATCTGAGGCTCAAGCGATATCTTATAATCGTTATATGTATGAATATAATAATTCCGAGATATTATTAGATCAATGTTGCAGAATTCTAGTTATTAAATGATTCAAGTGCCAAGGAATTCAAGATATTTCTGGAAAGTATAGCATGATAATAGGTTTGCGTAAGCGCCTTTCTATGCAATTCTCATTCATGTATATTCATTTATTTACTAAGCTTTGTCAAAGATCTAATTACTTAAATATTTCTTAGAAACATAGTACAATTTTTACAATTAACTACCTATTTTCTGATCTATACTAGCAGTCGCCTTTCTACGCGATTCTCATTCATTTACTTGGCTTCTTACTCGTTTTACGCTGTGAAATAAGATTGGAATTTTGAGGGGCACGAACCATATAGGCAAGTGCTGGTTACCGTCCCTTTCCTCTTGCCTTTATACACTGGGGTCTACATACATATGAATATATACCTTGTATTAATTGTATAATAATTTTTTCCATTTATTGCTGCATGCAAACAATTTTCCCCCTCGTTTTTTATACATTTAAATGAAATGCTACGCTTAACTTGCCACGCAATTTCACTTGGCACAGAGAGAGAGATGGAGGATGGCCAGAGTTGCCACAGAGTCGGAGGGCACGCGATTCTGCTGATAAATGGCAACTTGTTGCCCTCTCTCTCTCTCTCTCTCTCTTCCAATTTCTCTCTCGCTTGCTCGAACTACAAATTTGAATAATATTTTTTTTTGTGTTTTAATTTCGGATGTTCAAACTGAAAATAGCCACAGTGGCTGCCAAAAATAGTATAACCAACCTGCTGCTTACCCCTACTCCGTTCACCCCCTACCGCACACTAATGAGGTGTGGAAAAACAATAAACATCTTGTGGCACGCGTCCAGGCCAGGCCAGAAGCAAAGCGTATTTATTGTTTGTTTACAGCCTCAACAAATTGAAATTTGAAATTCAAAATTGAAATTTAATAATTTCTTATTTTTGTTTCGCCCTTGTGGAGTGGAAAAGTTTTTAGTTTCCCCCCTCCCCCTTTCGTCCATTTCCCCGTTTCTTTCTTTCTCACCTGCGATCTTGCGCTCACGCATCTTGCGCCAGAGCGCTTCAGCTTTCCGTTTGGGCCAATTCTCAAACTTCTGGGAGAAGCTTCTGAAGAACTTGTACTCCCTGATGGTGACCGACATGCGACGCTGCATTCTGGCTAACGTTGGCAGCGCCGTTTTGGCACTGTCCACTTTGGCGTAAGGTACAAAAGAATTCAAGAAAGTAAAAAGTAGAAGACAGAGAGAGAGAGAGAAAGGCTTCTGCTGTGTTTCCTTTTCTCTTTTCTCTTTTTTTTTTTGTTTCTGCGTTTTTAATTGTTTTACATGCTGCCTGCTGTCACTGCACAACACTGCACACTGCACTCTGGTTTACAACACTGCAAACACGCGCACTTGAGTCGCTGGCGTCGACGCGTCGCTGCTGCTGCCCCCCGCCTGACGTCGTCGTCGTCGTCTCCGTTCACTGCGTATGCGTCCACCGTGCACGGCGCCTGTAAGAGCACTAAACAAAATTCGCTAGCGATGCCAGCAGCGAACCGACGCAACGACGACGACGACGACGACGACGGCGACGACGAGTCGTGTGTCCGAGCCGCCCAACGGGGCGTATGAGCAATGTTGTTCGTGCCTTGTCTGTCGGCTTGCGGTATCGCTGCCTCCGCCTCCGCCTCCGACTCAGACTCTACTTCTGCTGTTCCTGGGCAAATGGTTTATTATTTTTATTTCTATTATTATTTGCTGTGGTTTTTTGTTTTTTTTTTTTTTTTTTTTTATAGTTGCTCTGTCGAGAACAAATAAATAAATAAATGAATCTTGTTCATTTCATTTGAAAAGGACGCACACAGAAAGGGAGAGAGAGAGAGAGAGAGAGAGAGAGAGACTATTGTTAGTCTTTGTGTGGCCCCACCTGTTGCATGGGCGTAGTTTAGGGCAGGGGTAAAACAGTATCGAAGGTTGAACTATTGTTTTGCCCATCGACTGGGCTGTGCCAACCATATAGATAGCCTTGAATTATTATCATAACTGCATTCTAGACAACAAATTAAAGCTGAATAACTTAGCTGGAGGAATTCCATATAGTTTATAGATATGGATATAGATCTGTATATATGGTATAACACACATCGAGTATGCTGCTTGTTTACACATATTTTTATATGGCAACGTATTCGCTGTGTGTGTACGCGTTGATGATGAGCAAGATAAATAAAAATAATATAAATGCTGGTAATTTTTATTTGTGCAATAATCAGATATAAATCATGAAATACTGCGTGTTAATCTTCAAGTATAAACAACAACAACAACAACAGCAACAACAACGACAGCAACAGTGCAAACAGAACAAAAACAAAGCCATCGTGGCTTCCGTTATGAAACGACAAAAAAAGCTCAAACAAACCTGGAACCCAGTAGACCCTCCCCCCGCCCCGCCCCACAGACCCACAACCCAATCCCAAACCCAAACCCAGTTACCCATTTACACAGTTCCATTTCTCAAGTAGTCCAGTTCCACAGTCCATACTCGTTGTGAGGAACAGACTCAAAGTAGAGAGAGAATTTTACAACACTGAACAACTCTCTTCAGTGTTGTAAAATGCTTAGAATTGAGTTAAGCAAAGGCTATGTACATATATATATTTAGAATATATAAAAAATAAACTAGACTAGACTAGAGAACTGCGCGTATAGCTAATGTTTCGAAATCGTTTCAGTGTTGGTCAACACGCTTATAATAATGAAATAATTTATATATGTATATAATAAAATTCTAAGCAGAGTATTTTATGCAGCTATTTATAGCCTGCTTTATCAGTTATACCCTATATAAGCTGCACAAATGCAGGCCTCGTTTTGTTAGTAACCAAACAGTGTTGGGCAATGCTGAAATTTCAATTTTTTGTCTCAATTGTATAATGTTAACTTGTTGAAATTGCAGATATTGATAAGTCTGTCTTATGTATGTACCATACATATGTTGTAAGAAAGAAAGGCAGGGTACTCGGCACAGAATAATTCAGCTTAAAAGTCTTTAGTGTTGGTAAACGAAGTTAGAAAGGTTTTTCAGCGGCAAAGCAGGATTTAAAACTATCAAATGCTTTCAGATCGTAAAAAAATATACCTTGTTCTACCTATCTTTGTTTCACAGCATTGCTCACAGGGTATACGTATAGTCGTGTCCAGTCTTGTTGTTCGCCTTAGCCAGTGCACACTGTATAATAAATGGCAGGCACGTTAATGCTATGCTATAATGCCAAATTGGTCATATAAATATAAAAATATACACGCAGAATTAATGCTAAAGGCCATGGACATTGGTCGGCGGACCCGGCGGTTCTGACCTTTTTCTCGTAACGTCACAGCAATGACGTCACATGGAGATGGAGTGCAGTGACGTCATTGAGATGGAAACACGAACAGGGATGTCTCTCGCTCTCGTTGTTGTTGTTGTTGTTGTTGTTGTTGGGCTGCTGTTGAATCAATTTCAGTGTTGGGGAAGGAAAAACTGAACCACTTCATCATCAACAGCAGCCGCAGACAATGCAGGGAAAAATCGAATAGCCATGAGAGTGAGTGTGTATTGTGTGACTGTGTGTGTGTGATTGACAGATTGACAGTCATTTTTGGCCTGGCATTCAGAGTGTGTTGAAGTGTTGACGGAAGTGTTGGAAATTGGCAAAAGAGCTGCGGCTGTTTGCCTCGACGATACGAGAGTAGTAGCAGCAGTAGTTGCTCTTGTTGTTGTTGTTGTTGTTGTTGTTATCTATTCGATTGAGAACATGAAAGTAATTTAAATGACAGTCCACCCCCCTCCGCCTCTGTGCAGCCTTTGATTGCCTTCAATTGTTTGCAGGGAAATCAAATTATGCCAAAGCTGTTGCCTGCATGAAAACGAAAGTTCTCTCTCACAGCGCGAGATATGCATAGTTATTGGTAGGGGGAGGATTATGGATTGCTATATAGTTTTATATGGCCTACTACGTAAATTATAGATATTATGAAACTGAGTCGAGGCTGCTGCTGCTGCTCCTGCTCCTTCATCATACTCTGTTATTATAAACCACTCACGCTTAATAACAGACCGCTAATTGGATGGCAGGACCACCACCATATCAAATCAGAAACGAGCCTCCCCCCCCACCCTCTCCCGCTCCTGCTGCATCATCCGTCGGGCCATTTAAATAACTCATTTAGCGCACATCTTGGCGGCCTCATCTAGCCTGCTTACCTGCCCTCTCCACGGTGTACCCCATCCCTGCTTAAGCTAAAGCAAAACCCGTTGTCGGGTCTTACTGGGACTCACCTGCTAAATAGCGATCGCTCTGGGAACGAGAATAGCGCAGTGTCTGCAAAGAGAAGAGGGAGAAGAAAAAAGAGAAGAAGAACACAATATTAATGTCTGATGAGGCGACTCGGATTGGCCCCGCTTACAATGTAGACCTCTGCGTAAACTAGAACTTATAACTTTGAGAAGGGATTGTGGGGAGAGCTATATAATTTTAGAGATTTTTCTATAGAGTTACAGAAAGTCCTAGCTAGGTTCTATATAAATTCATCGTTTCTTATTTTATGTATCTATCTATTATGTACCTACTATACTTCTTTCGCTTGGCAGTACTTCATGAAAAAGTCCTAGCTAGGTTCTATATCAATTATAGCTAGAACTTAATTGTATTCTTATTTCATTTGGTCTTTTCAGTTCCTCATTTAATTTATTTGGTGTTAACTTTGAAAAGTTGTGATATATTAATTAAAGCCGGAATAAGTTAAATTCTCTCTTTTATCTGCTTTATTCAGATTCTGATTTCGTATAACTATTGTGGAATTACTAGTATTCTTTCAATTAGCAGTACTTCCTGTAAAAGTCCTAGCTAGGTTATATTTCACTTATAAGCTAGAATTAATGGGAATCCTTATTTCATTTGGTCTCTTCAATTCCTCATTTCATTTATCTAATGTGGATTTACAGAATCCTTGCTCGGCTCATCGTGTTGGGAGTACTTCATGCAAAAGTCCTAGCTAGGTTCCTTGTTATTAGCTTAGGTTTGAGCCTGAACATGTGCAACTTCTTAGGGTTTTCTTAGGGTCATCTTAGGGTTACGCTTGCTCTATCCAATATTTCCTATTCCCATCTCTCTTTACCCCTCAAACCCATCGTTCTTCCGCTCCCCTCGCTCTACTCACCAAATGCTGTGCGGCAAAGTCATCGCAGCGTCGACTGCGCTCGCGCTCCTTGAGCAGCAGCGGGGCCGAGTTGGACTTGGTCGTTAGTTCCTGCATGCCACCGGCGTCGCTGTGCAGGGATGCGCTGCTGGGCGAGGGCAGCTCGACGAAGTTATGCAGCTGGGTAAGCTGCGTGGTGCCGGGCGAGAGCAGCGACTGGAAGGGTTCCTGGCGCAGAGCAAGCGAGAGCTGAGCCCGCTGCTTTTGGTTGTGACGTGACCAGAGCTTGTGCGGCGGCAGCAACAGTTGTTGCTGCTGCTGCTGCTGCAGTTGCAACTGTTGCTGCTGATGATCCAGGGAGAGACTGCGCTGATTGCGACGCGGCACACTGGGCAGCGGCACCAGAATGGGCGGGGCAGCGCTGTACTTGCGACGCAGCACAACGGGTGTGGTGGTTGATGCAGTACCTCCACCTCCGCTGGCACTACTCGCATCACCATCGGTGCAATCGCATTCACAATAGTGTTGTCCCAATTCGAACTCATCCTGGCACTCATCGTACTCTCCGCCAGCTTCTGCCTTCTCGGGCGACCTCTTTACGGCTGGCTCATCCAGCATGTCATCCTGGGATTCATTCGCCGCTTCACCGCCACTGCCGCAAAGGCTAAGCACCTCGAGCAGATCGGGATCATCGCTGGAGGCCACCGAGCCACTCTTCTGGAACTTCTGCTTGCGCAACGCATCCAGGCTGCTCACGGATTCCGCATCAGCCCCGTGCCCTGCTGCCCCCCTGTGATGATGATGATGGTGATGGTGATGGTGATGGTGATGATGCTGCAACTGATGCAGCTTCCAGTAGGACATATCCTTCGGTGGCGTCGCCGTTCCAATGCCGCTCTCATTGTTGTCATTGTCCAAGCCCGATGAATCCAGCGATATGCCCGACTTGCCGGAACTCAGCACGCCGGTGGCCTCCTCACATGCCGAAGACGACGAAGTGGAGCTACAAGGGAGGATGTGGTGGAGAGAGTGTGGTTATAATAATCTATGGAAACGGTACTGCATCTCAAACTCACTTGTTGTCTTCATCGACGGCGCCAACGCTGCGCAAAATGGACTCCTCCGATGTCCAAATCGTTGATGTGGATCCTTTTTTGGTCACATCCACCAGATAACCGGGCGTGGCGCCGACTACCTTTATACCTGCTGCCGCCTTCATTTGTGCCGGAGGTGGAGGGGTTACCACATTTCGATTCATCAACATGGATGAGCCAAGGCTTACCATCCGTTTTGGTAGCATCTCCAGCGGCTGCTGCTGGATTCGCCTAGACTCAGCTCCGACTTCTTCGATCTTCAATGCGCCTTGCAAATTTGTCAGCTTCGACTCAGCGAGACTTTTGCGCTGACATGGTAGCCCCTTCCCGGTGCCTGCTCCAGCTCCTCCTACTGCTGCTGGTGCTGCTGTGCTCGTCTGTCCACTTGGCGCCGACAGTGTCCGCAAGTAGGCAACGCTCGGTTTGGCCCCCGGCGTCGTCGTCGTCGTCGTCGTCTCGCCGCGTCCGCAATCAAGGTTAAACGATTGCAGCGGAATTGTGGCCTGCAACGGGAAAGAGAGAGAGAGAGAGAGACGGGAGAGACAATGTGGTCAGTTTAAGATATTCTCATATGCTCTATACGAGTTTGGGTATCCCAGTTGAGTCTCGAGTTTAATATAGACAGAGAGAGAGAGAGAGAGAAAAGTCGCTGACAGTTTCGAGGGCCACAACCTCAACCTTTAGGCAAAGGACCTTGAATGCATAATGAGCTGAAGCAGAGTTGGGAGATGGAAAGATCTGGGCGGGGGGTAAAAAATCATAGCCTAGTTAGGGTAATGGCATGAGAAAGCTGCTGAAAAGGCATCAGTTTGCGCAAGGTACAACTATGTAGAGACTGGAAATTATCGAAAAGTATCGATACTTTTATCACATGTTGCTCATTATAAATCGATTCTAATTACCCATCGATATTAACAATATAATCAACAAATCATAGAATACTATCGATAGTTTTAGCTCTTGCATTTAATGTTCTTAAAAGATCTATCGATATTATCGATAGTAGTATTTTGGTATTATCGATAGTAGCATCAATTGTCGAAGAAGTCTAGTTTATAGAGCATGCGAATTATTCTCTAGACTTTTTTGAAGAAAACCTATTAAAGAAAACCTATCGATATCACTAATAGTTCCATCTCTCATAGTTCTCTGCCTCACGATTATCGATATCATTGCTTGGAATTTCAACATACAACGAATTTGTTATACTCTCTCAGAGCTCTAACCTCTTCAGTAACCCCCACATGCATCTCTATTGTACACTCAGTTCCAGTTGCACTCCCAGTCCCACTGGGTAACTGTGGGTGCAATGCGTTTTCACGTTCTTTTAGCCTGAAACAATGCCAAAAGGAAATATCAATGGAATTTTTGAGCGTTGTCAAGTGTCTACGGGCAGGGGGTGCCTCAAAGGAGGCGGGAGGGAATGGCATAGGCTGAAGCTGAGGAGCACAATCAGAATTTGTATTTTATGCAAATGGTCAAAGCGACAGAGAGAGAGAGAGAGAGAGAGAGACAGAGAGAGGGAGCACGCTGCGAGTTAGTTTTCAGCGGAAAAAAAGCTAAATTTCAAGAGGCCGCCTCTCCCTCTCTCTCTCTTTCATCTCGTTCGCTCTACGGTTTTTTTTTATAGAAAAATTTGCTATTGTTTGTTGTCATATGATTTATATGGCAGATCTAGCAAAAGGCGACAGCAACGACGACGGCGACTTCCACGAAGAATCGCCGCAACCTGTCACCGTTGCTGCCATCGCTGTTGGCGTTCGTTAAGTTCGTTAAGTGCCCATGCGTGCGTTCGTTCGTTCGTTCGTTAAGTTCGTTATGTCAATTCGATTTGCCAAGCCTTTTGGCGAGAGCGATTGACAATTTGGTACGTGGCACAGCGAGAAATTTAAAAAAAAAAAGAAAAATCGTTGCAACAGGCGGAAATTGATTTAAATGATTTATTGGCAGCAAAGAAAAAAGCGCAGTGTATGCGGAGTATGCCCCAGAGCGACGTTGCATGATTAAAAAAAAATCTGTGTTCAGCAGGTTGTTGCTGCCGCTGTTGCTGCTGCTGCTGTTGCTGTGGGGCAGCAGCAAAAAAAAAAAAAAGCCAAAATGAAACGAACAGCGAAATTGTAACACAGTATAAAGACGAAGAAGGATAAAGACAGGGAGGGAGAGGAAGCAGCATAACTATGCAGAAAGGAAAAGAGATAAGAGCAAACACAGAGAGAGAGGGATACCTGAGAGTACAGAGAATTAAAGAGATACCTAGATATAAGAAAGAATAGAGAGTAAAGTGACCATTGAATGGTAAATCAGAAAGAAACCTGGACTTCCCCTTAGTTTTTAACACTAGACGCTAAAGATCCCATTCCAGAAATAAATGTTCGACTTTCATTTATATAAATCTGTACCCAAACTTAATCAATCAAAATACCGTTCCGTATAATCTTTAAAATCACTCCAATTTTTCAGTACTTTATATACTTGCTCAGTCCCTGTAGTACTGCCCCCCCCAAATAAGGGCAAAGCCGTCATGTAATTATTTACAGGATGCGCAGGCAGGCAGACGCGTGTCCCTGGGGGGAATTGCAACTGCAACTGCAACAGCAACAGTTGCTGCCGTCAAATTTGTAATGCATTATGCAGCAGCAGCAGCAGCAGCTTGTGCTTTCTATGAATTATTAATAAAGCCCGCCGACCTACCGATCGATCGAATCGAGTCGAGCTAGTGATATCGATACCCAATGTACTCGATACTCTCGAAATGGTCACACAGTTGCGTGTTAATGAGCCGCCGCGACGGCGACGCTTCGCATTAATTGGGCACACTTTTATGGTCATCTAGTCTTGGGCGCCCTGCTCCTGCCCAGCTGCTCTCTCATGCATAATATATTATGGTAGAACAGAAATCAGTCATAAAATTCTTTTGGGGTTCTCAATTCATTTACAGATCTTATCTAGAATTACTCGAGAATACCCAAACTTGTTTTGTTTACCAATTTTATTGATTTCTCTCTCTATCAATTTGGTGAGAAATGAAATTTTATATATCATAATATGTATATGTAGCATACAGTAGAGAATTCGATATCCGAAACGGGGCCCTGGCAAAAGTCAATTTAAATACTATAAAACTAAAGGGAGAGAAAAACAACAAGAAAAAAAAAAAAAAAAAGAGATTGAAAATGAAATGGTTTTTCATCGCTTTTCGTTAATGAAAAGCGTCATAAAATGACACATAAAATGGGAATAGCTAAAGGGGCAGGCAGAAGATAGAGGGATACGAGGGGGGGGGGGTGCGGGTTATCTGCAGGCTGTAAATGTCGCTAATTGATCGTAAATGCGTTTGCAACTGTCAAAGTTCATCAACGCGGCCGGCATCTTATTGATGAATGACCCAGAAAAAGTGCAGGCAGTCATAACCCACATGGTATGGTATGGTATGCTACTATCGATCGATCGATATATTGCATATATCCCGTGGTCACACAAAGCTGATAATAATTATCAAATCAAAACACTTAAACGCCTGCCCAGCCCACACTTCAAGCTGCTACCTACCTGCTTAGTCTTCTCAGTCTACACTCTGATCGATATAGACTCCTCAGTCTTCTCTCCACACTCCTCTCAGTCTTCAGTCTTCTCTCTGAACTCCTCAGTCTTTGCTTCTCTCTACCCTCCTCAGTCTTTACTTCTCTCTTCCCTCCTCATTCTTTCCTTCATTCCACACTCCCAGCATTTTCTTCTCTCCACACTCCTCTCAGTCTTTAGTCTTCAGTCTTCTCTCCACACTCTCAGATTTTTCTTCTCTCCACACTCCTCTCAGTCTTTAGTCTTCTCTCCACACTCCCAGCATTTTCTTCTCTCCGCACTCCTCTAAGTCTTCAGTCTTCTCTCCACATTACGCAGTCTTTTCTGCTCTGCACACTCCTCAGTATTTTCTTCTCCCTACCCTGCTCAGTCTTTCCTGCTCTCTAGACTCTCCAGTCTTTTCTTCTCCCTGCACTCCTGAGTCTTCAGTCTTCTCTCTTCACTCCCCAGTCTTTCTTCCTCCCTACACTCTGCCATCTCTTTCTACCCTTCATATTTTGTTTGCCTTGCAGTGATTTGCAAGTTCTGCGCGGCAGCATGCATGTTGCAGGTTCGTCATCATTAAGCGCATCTTCAAGATTCACTTTCGTGGCAACTAAATTGCTGCCCCCTCATCCTCATCCTCTCCTCATCCTCTCTTCATCTGCTGACAGCTGCTGCCCGCCAGAGACGCCAAAGACTTTGTGTCTTGTGCCTCCTTCTGGTGCCGCAGGGCGGCATTTTGACCCAATTCGCTTGGCCCACCTTTCGAAACGCACAGAAAGAAAAAAAAAAGAAGAAAGAAGAGAGAGGGAGAGGGAAGAAGGAAACATCTGTTTTGCTGTCTCTTCTTCTCTGCTTTACTTTCGTTGACAGTTTTTCGGGGCCGTTTTTGGCAAACGAGGCACGCACTTGTGTCCTCGATAAGCTTTGCTGCACATAAATCAAGGCAAACTGATTGACTAACCGACTGCCCGACTGAGTAACTGAGCGAACAGAGGGACAGACGAGCAGACAGACAGACAGACCGAGAGACAGACAGACAGACAGACAGACAGACAGAGAGACGACTGTGCCGCATTCTCGGTGTTAATTATGGCACCGCATTTGCTGCAAGCTCTTTTAATTGGCACTTTTACTTGAAAATATGACAGGCGGTACCCGGCAGGATGTAGAGGGCATAGGGGGGGTACACAGCCAGGTCTAAATGTCAAGCATGCGCCCACATTTGCCGCCCCCGCCCCCAGGCAGCAGAAATGGCAGCCTGATTTTGCATTTAGCATCATGGGATCATGGCCAGAAATTGCGCCAAATATTTGTCATGCATGTCATGGAATATTTAACAAACGAAGCGAGACGACATCAGTTTCCTGTTGGCCCCAAAATGTCACTAAGCTGACAGAGAGAAAGAGAGAGAGATAGAAAGAGAGAGAGACAGAGACGGAGACAAAGGAGTGGCCTGAAAGGGAGAGCGAGTGCACTCGTTAAGCATATCATTAACATCGCTTATCGAGCTTAAGCATGTTGTCTGAGTCCCTCTCTCTCTCTCTCTCTCTCTCTCTCTCCCTAAGGCAGTTGGTTAATGGGTGCAAGCATGGTCAGCCTAAATACGAGACTAATCTGATGCAGCAGGCAAGCGAAAAAGGGCGTTACTTTTTGAGTGCGGTTCAAGGAATACACTTTTCTTAGCTGCAGGTGTAGTGTTGTTAGAGCATGGTCACCTTAAAAAAGTAGGGTCACTCTGCAAGGAGTTAAAGTGCCGCCAAAGTATTGTAAGTGAAGAAAGCAGAGGCACAGGTTTGGTTTACTGTGTGTAAATGAAATACCATAGTTTGAAATGGTCACCCTAGAGCTCTAAGGGCAGTTAGAAACTCACAAGATTTTTAAAAACTTTTTTGCTTTCATTAGCAAGCCTAATTCTTGTCTTACATAGGTATGGTCACCCTAATAGCGCTACATTTGCTTATCTACTGCGATTACACAAGCGAGTGTAAACTAAACAAATCTTTTCATCTTGAAACATATATCTCTACACTCTGGCCTTATCGTTAAGTCTATGGGGGGGAGGGGGATGAGGTGATCAGTTCAAACTGGAAATAATCTAACCCAAAACATAAAAAAAAAAAACAAAAATTGATTGATATTCCTGGTTTAAATTTGTTAACAATTTGTTGTCTTTTGTTGCTGTCAAAGCAATCTATTGTTGTCTTTCTCTCCCTCTCTCCCTCTCTTTCTCTATCTTTCTGCCTCACTCTCTTTTTTGTAATGTAAGCTGATAAATCGTGTCTATTTCACTTTAGCCACATTTTGGTTATGCAGTATTTTTTTTTACCCTCCTAACTATTTTTTTTTTCGGTCTTTGCGGTATTTTTGTTGTTGTTTTTCCTTGTCTCGACGCGACTCTGGCACGCGTTTTGAAAATTAATATTTGCTTTGTTGTTGCTGCTTACGTTTTGAGGTTTTTCCACAGATAATCTCTGAGCGAAATGTATGCTAAGCATATGCAACCAAAATGGAGAGGGAGAGGGAGATAGAGAGGGAGAGGGAGAGGGGGACGGAGACCACAAACCTGGTGCCGTTTATGAGCTGCGCTCTGGCTTATAAATGTTTTAATTAGATCTATTTGATATGATAAGCTGTGCAGAGCGACGGAGCGAAGGAGCAGACAGAGCGAGAGAGAGAGAGAGAGAGAGAGAGAGAGAGAGAGAGAGAGAGAGAGAGGGGGCTACGATAGTTGTGTCTGCTTTAAGTGGGTCAAACTTTTGAACTGTGGCTGCAGTTGCAGTTGCAGCGTGTTGAAATGCAATTTTGGATTAATCATAAATCAATTGCCTATCAATACAGGGTGCTCGAGGTTCGAAGCACACTTCGGGCTCATCAATTAGATTCGTTTTATAGGCTTGAAATATGCAACTGGTGGCCCTCTCCCCCTCTCTCTCTTTCTTTCACACTCTCCTTCTGCCTTTCTTCAGTCTCTCTGCAGTTCAGAGTTGAAGTGGCGCAGCCCCTGTCTATCAGCGCCCTTTGCCACCTCCCCCACTCCCTCTCTCTCTCATTCTTCCCTCTCTCTCTCTCTTTCCTCTCTCTCCTGTTGCACATAAATTTCACGCGCTTCACTTGCGCGTATCCGGCACAGAGCAACATGCAACATATGGCGGCAGTTCTTGAACATTCCTCGATGCTGCCAGGGGTGTAGTCTAAAGGGGGGATTACTGTGTCTGTGTGTGTGTGTGTTTGTGTGGACAACATTGTTTGGCTTCAGATTAAATGCCTTTGTTTTAAGCGCTTTTTATCTAGCCCCACATAAAATATGCAGCATGTCGAAATCATCCAAGAAGATTACAAAGAGAATCCCAACAATTTCATATGTGTGTAAATTATGAAACCTCCGGCCTCGTCTCGGCTACAATCTACAAGAGATTTTTGAAGGGGGCCAAAACGTAACACAAACACGTTAGCAAAGAACTTGGGAAATTGAATTATATTTGAAATTATTGTAGACAAATCTCGGTTATTATGTTTTGATTATCTCGCAAATCATAGATTATTTTTGTATCTTTGGGGATTCATAAGAATAATAAATTTATAATTAATATAATTAAAACATTCGAAAGAATATTATTAAGTTTCAGAAAATTGCATAATAAAATAGGAAAAAGAGTTACTCGATAAGAAGTGGGAATTTTTATCTAAAGCTAAGGGTTTCCTGAAGGGTTTTTCTTTAGTATGGCATATCTCAACCCTATATAAGCCCCAAACTCTAGATCCAAGGTCTAGAGTTCTGCAGACTTTGCCTGCGCGACCTACGCCCCTGTGCTTGCATTGAGCTGGACTGGACTCAACAGATCCCTTCCAGCTGATTATGACATAACACATGGAAATTTATAGAGTTGCCCCCTTTGACTTACATGCTTCTCCGGTTTCAAGACGAGTCCGTTCTGCTGCTGCTGCTGCTGCTGCTGTTCGGTGGCAACTGCTGCTGCTGCTGCTCCTGGGATGCTGCTGCTCGACTGTTTGCCATAGCGACTCTGTATGGCAGCACTGGCTGCAGCAGAGAGCAGCATGGGCGCTGTGCGGGATGTGGGTGAGCTGCAGGCGGAGGCAGAGCCGGCCATGGCGGCCAGTTGAGGCGGCAACTTATCGCCTGCTGCCATCAGATTGTCCAAATCACGTAGAAATTTGTTTGCCCAAATGTTGACGTCATCAGCGGAGGCAGCGGCGGGAGGAGGAGGAGGAGGTGGCAGGAGGATTAGGCGCGGCCAAGACGGGACTCAATGGCGGCGGTGGCAGCGCTCTTAGTTTAGTTGTCACTGGAGTGTCGCTGCTGCTGCTGCTGCCGTTGCTGCTGCCGTTGCATGTTGCTGTTGTGCTGCTGTTGCTGTTGCTGTCACAGCCGCTATCAGATTCTGTCGAGCGCGACAATTCATCAAGCTGCTTGACGGCAGCCGCCTCAGCCGCCGCTTGCCGCACTGCATCCAATTGCTCCTGCAGGCGTTGCGCCTTGCGCAGCTCGAAGACTTCGTTGATTTCCAGCTGCAATTAGAA
This sequence comes from Zaprionus tsacasi, assembly GCA_018904105.1. NCBI lineage: Eukaryota > Metazoa > Arthropoda > Insecta > Diptera > Drosophilidae > Zaprionus > Zaprionus tsacasi. The sequence continues at coordinate 208,444 of JAEIFR010000091.1, forward strand.
GATGGAGAAGGAGAAGCATTAGTTAGGCGAGAGAGAGAGAGAGAGAGAGAGAGAGAAAAGAGGGAGAGAGGGCAGATGATGTATGCCTGCTTAATTTGAATGCGCTGGAGAATCCAAACAGAGACACGATCAGACATTACTCAGCGACATGGGCACAATCAAAGACAAATAAATTAGAACACGACCGCAGACGGCAGAGAGAGAGAGAGAGAGAGAGAGAGAGGGAAGACAGAGGGAAGAAACTGGAGAAGACTGTGTAGATTGTAGAAGTCCCAGAAGAAGCCCAGGCCAGACTGCAGCTTCGTGCAGCCGCAAACGAATGCAAATAAATTGAAATGAAGCAATTTGTTAGGCAGATTAAACCTGAAAAAAGAGCTAAAAAAGAGCTAAAAAAGAAGCTAAAAAACGGCTTAAAAAAACTGGCTAAAACCAAAGGCAGCCCTGCCGCAAGGGCTAAACAAGTCAACGAATTACTTAATTAAAAATCGTGTAGAAAGCCAGAGAGGAAGAGAGAAAGAGAGAGAGAGAGAGGGAACCAGTAGAAGGAACCAGCAGGCAAGTTCCAGTTCCAATTTCAGTTCCACAATGACATTAATAACGTGCCGAGCTCATTACTCAGTTGGCCCTTGCAGCAGGCAGACAAATGCGATGGGGCATTAGCGAGTAATAAATTCTCATAGGTAGAGCCTCCCTCCCTACCTCCCTCCCTCCCTCCATCTATTGCAGTCTACCCTAGAAGAAAGAGAGACCGCAGCACGTAGCCGCCGTGTGTCTTCAGTCTTCTTCGTCTGTGATTTTATCGCTGAGAATGTTTTCTTTCTTTTTTCTTTTTTTTTTTTTTGGGCCTCATTTGTCCTGTGCCGTGTGAGAAGTTGTCGGCTAATTTTGTAGAGCGGCCAAGGCAGCTCGCACGAGTTTGAGAACGTGTAGCTTACTTACTCTATAAGAAATGCCAAACTTTCCCAGGGGAAAATAAAACACAATCAGCAGAGCAGCAGGCACAGTGTGTGCTATAGAGAATTGGCCACGCTCAGCGGCAAATGCTTTACTTTTCGACAGCACTGTGTACAGCAAAGGGAGACACTCGAAGAAATTGGATAATAATTGAGCAACTTCCACTAGTATTGCTTAAATATTGACTCGGGATCTTTTATATATTTTATTGTATTTTTCCTACTCTCTTTATTAATCTTTACGGTATGAAATAAGTTATTCTTTCTGACCTTTCCTTTCCTTTCTGTCGTATAATATATGTATGTTTTTTGCTATGAGTCTTATCCTATCTTTTCTTACGTGTTTTCCATGCTACCCTATCTTAACCCATCCTTTCCTTTTCTATACTATCGTATACTTTACTTGTCTATTCAATTCTATCCCATCCTATCCTATCCTATCCTATCCTATCCTATCCTATCCTATCCTATCCTATCTTATCCTATCCTATCCCATCCTATCCTTTCCTATCCTTTCCAATCCTATCATATCCGATCCTATCCTATCCTATCCTATCCTACCCTACCCTACCCAATTCTATCCTATACTATCCTAGTTTCTATATAGTACATATTTTCCCTTCCTTCCTCAAATTCATCATAATATTGCACTCATTTCTCGCAGTGTACTTCCTTTTCAGCTATTTACCTATTATTGGCTAATAAGCCTGCGGCATAAATCGAGAAATATGTCTCGTAATATTTAATTCCTCTTGACCTGCGCTGCAGTTGGATTCTCCAGTGACCACATGCGCATTTCCCAGTTCGCTGCCATCATCATCATCATCATCATCATCATCATCATCATCATCATTATCTTCTTGGGCACAATAGAAATTCATATTTAATTTCATGCTACAATGCGCTGCCCAAACAAACGTCCCACGCACACTGGGACCAGCTCTCCAGTCCTGGTCCAGCTCCAGTCCAGGACGTATTCCCAAAACTCCACACAGCATGTGGCCTGGACTGGCCTGGCCTGGCGTGGACTATAAAAAGTGAAGCTGGTCGAGCTGCACTTTCAGTTTCTAAGCCAGGCCAAAGGCAGCAGCATCAAAGGCGGCAGAGCCGACCACGACCACGACGAGAAGGAGGCAGACAAAAAATTGGAACAGCCACATACCGATCGAGGCAGAAGACTCCCAGAGTGAGGGAGAGAGAGAAGGAGAGAGCAGGAGAGAAGGAGGAGGAGTCTCTGGGAGCAGCATGAGGCTCACGCTCGCTGGGCTGCTGTTGTGCCTGGCGATTTATTGCGGCGGCGGATTCGCCAACAATGGCCAGGGCAATGTGGTTTTATCTTTGCCACCATCGCTTATCGCTGCCGCCGCAGCTGCTGGGGAAGCGGAGGCAGCGATGGCCTTGAGACGACCTGCTTGGAAAAAGGATGCACGCGTCCTGTTTGACAGCGATGGGAACGATGCAGTGCGCGATATGCTGGCACAGACTAAGGATGCCGCAGCCAAGTACAAGCAGGAGGAGCAGCAGCAGGAGCGGGAGCAGGAGCGGGAGGAAGAGGCTCGCGATGCAGGAGGCGATGTTGTCGTCGCACTGGATGTGGAGCAGCCAAGGGATTTTAATCGAAAAGCTGCTGGCAGCAGCAGCGAGCCTTATGATTTAGTGGCACGACAGCAATCAGCGCCGCAGGAAATTGCACCACGACATGGAGCTGCAGCTGGAGTTGGAGGAGTCAAGTATGCCACGCCCACGCTGCAGAAATACTGGAGCAGTCGCTGCCAGGCAGCAGGCGGCAATTGTCCGCGTGAATACAATCGCGCCATGCTGGCGGTCAGGTGAGTCCACAGAGAGAGAGGGAGGGAGAAGGGATCAGAGAGCACTGGGTGGCAATCACCTGGGTTAAATCTACAGACACGTCTGTCTGTCTGTCTGTCCTTCTGCCTTTTGGTTCAAGGTCCAAAAAAAATGCATCCCAGGCACAACTTTCTCGCCTCTCTCGCCCGGGTGCGGGTTCACATGTTAAGCCAATTAAAGGCGGCTTGGCAATTTATCAATCGCGTTAAGGTTTCAACTTGACCCCAACAACTGGGCGCCACTCTGTGTGATCCTCTCCAGAGGTTCCAAAAAGAAAACAGAGTCAACAAATCGTCGACAATTTGCCTGTCTTGGATGGCAGAAAAAAAAAAAAAAACACGCAAAACCAATTAAGGGGCGTGAAAAAAGCGATTGCACTTTTGTTTCAACTTCAGCGACGTCTTATACACCATATAGTATATATATATGTATCTGTCTCTGTATAGGTATGTTGATTTATATAGGCAAAATACCAACTGTCAGCAAATTCATTGGCCCGAAACGATGCAACGATTCGAAGAGTTTCACTTTTCATTCAGACTAAAAAGCTGGAAAAGAGTTGGGGGGATTTGCCCGGAGAGGAATGGGAAAATACTTCTTTATAATTATGATAAACTTATGCGCATGATCTTGCAAACTTTTCAAGTTATCAGTGTGTTTTCCTTAAATAAACCTCATATATTTATTGATCTATTGGTATATTCTTTTCTTAAAGAGCTATGTAGATTCTTTCTATAGTATGTTACTTCTAGACTTTAAGCATGGTATGAGGGTCTCTCTTTAATTTTCAACTATATTTTCAATATCTCTTCACAATATGACTCAGAAAAGTTTCTAGAATCGATTTTACGACTAATTATGAACAGTTTAATCAATTAAGAGCAAAAAAAGATTTTTAAAATTTTGAAAAAAATATCACATTTTTGATAGGGGGTGGCATAGAAAATTTGTCAAAAATTCCAAAATTTTAAAAGACTTATTTTTTGATGCAGAATTAATAAAGTTACTAAACCATAAAGAAACTGACATTCCAAACCAAAATCGGTACATTTTTGAAAAAGTTATGTGCGTAGAAGTCAAGATAGGGCTCACGTGAAAGGGAGAAGAGGGTAACACTTAGAACATGTAGGGTCCTAAATTTTAAAAAATTTAATGTACTTATTTTTTAATGCAGAAACGATCTAGAGTTCAAATCATAAAGAAAAATACATTCAAAAGGGAAATCTAATGATTTTTGCCAAAGTTATGACTGTTGGAAGTATAGAGAGGTCTCTCAGTAAGAAGGAGTAGAGGTAGCCTTAATGACATGGATGGTTCAAGATTTTAAAATTTTAGGAGCTCTATTTTTTTTGACGAATCAATCTAGATGTCAAATTATAAACAAAAAGACATTCCAAAATAAAGTTTTTGACTATAGAAAGTCTAGAGAGATCTCTCAGTTCTAAGAAAGCGGGTATCTCCAAATGTCGATGATGTTTTTTTACCCAACTAGATATACCCACACGGCAAAGAGGCTGGGTAGAAGAAGACACACAACTAGTGGAAGAAGCTTGGGCGCAGCTATTAAATGACAATTAATCATCTTTCATCTCTCATCATATGTGGCTCTCCCAGCTCTTCCCTCTCTCTCTCTCTCTCTCTCTCTTGTTCTCTCAATATTTTCCTCACTTCTTGTTGATTTGTTAAATGTGCCGATTAATTGGCCTTAAGCTGGACCCGCATAACTTTCGGTTATTTCTTTAGTTTCCACCCCGAACTTGTTGTTTTTTCGCTTTTAATTTGTAATTTTACACAGCAATTTATAAGGGGTGTGCGAGTGATTGAAATGAAAATTTGAATTGTCTATTGATGATGAGGATGATCAGACATGACAGCTGAGAGGGGACGGGGGGGCCGCTTTACTGGGTCAGGCAGAGTCTGCGCCCACGTAGCGTGAGAGAAAGAGAGAGTGTGTGTGTGTGTGAGAGGAAAAGGGGCAGAAAGAGGGCTAAGACAAGGTAGAGACAGACATGTTCATCAAAATGAAAAGAAAATCCCGCTCACGTGCAACCCACGCACAACAAAAAGAGAAAAATGTGTCTCGAGACGATCCTTAAACAGACGAGGCATCATTAATCTTTGTACTTAACATATAACTCTATCTGTCTCTCTCTCGTTCTCTGTCTCTTTCTAGGAACCGCGAGGCGTTGGCTCGCCTACAGCAGCAGCTACACACCATGCAGGATCGTTACAATACCGATGACTACGATGCTGAGGGAGGTGAGGATTCTGCTGGGGATGCGGGTGATTCCAATGAAGATCTACACCTGAAGAGCAACAACAATGAGGTCTTTATGCTGCTCACCGGGGAGCAGGATCTAGTGAAGTTCCTGCACTGGGCCATGCAGCTGCTCTATCCACATGCCCAGCATGCTGGAGGCGCAAGTGGAGCAGACTTCTATCATCCGGGTATGTTCATATGGAAGAAATTGAATTTCTCGGGACATTTGGAACCACCGCTGATTGTGGATGAACCACGTTATATACTCGTACGACGTGAGCAGAACTCCAAAGATGATTACAAATTGGGTGGTAAGTTGGGGGATTAGGAACACCTCGTAGCTATCCATTCATTTACAGATCTTTCCACTACTCTTGCACTCATTTTAGATGACTTGAAGCTGCCCAACGATCCATTTATACCGCCACGCGGACGCAAACATAATATACCCGATCTGGATGCATTACTCAATCGCTACGAGACCTTTGTACCCAATCGCGGCAAGCGCGATAAAGTCAAGGATCTCTTCAAATATGACGATCTCTTTTTTCCCAATCGCGGCAAGAAAGAGCATCGCGACATTTTCAAACTGAACGATCCATTCTATCCGCATCGCGGTAAAAAACTTCAGCTACGTGATCTTTACAATCTCGACGATCCATTCTTTCCCAATCGCGGCAAGCGTCAATCGATGTTGGTGGGAGAAAAGGAGGAAAGAAAACTGCAGCAGCAGCAAACAGGCGACAGAATGTCAACGCATGAAATTAATAGGAACGATCAATCAGTCAAGCCATCAATGTCATCAATGGAACAGGAGGAGGATGCAGCTGCTGCAACACGTTGGCAGCAACTGTTGCTGCCTGCTAATAGATTACGCTCGACAAGATCAATGTCAGCTATGCCTCGCCAGCGGCAGCAGGTGAAAAGGCAGATCGATGCCCGCGAGACACAATTAACGCGATCCACCGGCCCAGACACCGCAACTGGCACCGCCACCGCCACCGCCACCGCATCCCATCGCAGCCACAAGGCTGGCATTGGCACTGATTATGGCCAATTGGACATGTAAATGGCGAAACGTTTTTTCTGGCCAAACTGGCCGAGGGCTACACATCCCCCACACAGTTCACCTTTATCTTCCTTCTTTATTCTTGTTTTTTTTTTTCAGTGCACGAAAGGGTCAACAACAATGTAAAAAAGTATAACAATTAAAATTGGAATTTAAATAAATTATTATGTATGTGTATATGCAATGGATTTCAAAGAAATCGTCCCAGAATGAGTGCATATATTGATGGGAATGGAGTGCAAGTACGTGAGTGTTGTAAAAGCATAACTCTATAAACTGTTGGTATATATCAATGAAATTTGGTATGTATATATAGAATATATAGATACGCATAACTGCAGAGTTTGCTGAGAATATCAGCAAAATTGTGTAAGATAATCTGGTATTTCTAAACATATCTAATACAAATATTCATGAAATTTGGTAGAAATATTAGAAAACATGTGTGAGAAGTAAAATCATTGAGTTTGGTAAGTATAACTCTTAACTAATATTAGAAAACTTAATATTTTGAAGTTTTTCTATTCTAAATAGCGTACTATATTCATGAAATTTATTGGTGATGTTAAGAAATTATAAATATGCATATAGGGTAAGAAAATTTGCACAGCTTTGATAGATAAAGTGAGATTTGTAATTATAACTCTGTAAGTCAAGGCAATATGTTCATGCAATTTGTTGGGAATACAAAAAATATGATATTGATAAGTCTGCCTTATCTAAACTGCCAACTTTGACTTAAATATCTGCAAAATTATTGAAGATACTTTAGGTATGCTCTCTAGAATTACTGTGTAAACACATATATCTCAAAGGAATTACTAAGAACTATAACTGATATAGTAATGTTGATTTAATTTTCCAATAGATATGCCATTATCAACGACCTTAAATAAGTTTTCACTTCTCTAAGTAAATCTGAGGAATTACACCGCATAAACCATATATAACCCGCATTGAAAACCAACAACAGATTAGGCTTATTTTTTTTAAATCGATTGCAAGAATATTGTAAATCGTGTCGTAGTTCGCCCTTGGGGCCTTTCTAGAATTGTGTACGCTGAAGGTCTTTGCCCTTGCCGAGCTGAGACGACGTCGTCGTCGTCGTCGTCGTATCGCAGCATTTTTATTTTTTAATTGTATTCATTGGCTAATTTATCGCTAAATGTAATCAGCATTGTGCCAGCAATTCAACTTTAGACTTGGCTACCCCTTACAGCTCCCCTCCCTCCCTTCCTCCTCCCTTGCCTGCTCGGTGCAGCTGCAGACTGCGCACAGCTGCAACACAAGCTGTGGCAATGCGGGCGTGGCACCACCACGCAGCAGCTCAGCCAGAGATGCCAAGACATCGATATGCAGCCAGATAGAACCGAACAGCGCAGTGACAACAACAACAACAAAAGTTACAACTAGGGACTGCGCTATAGCTATAAGGTCAGCTCATGTAATCCCCCAAAACACACATCAATCAAAAGAGAAGAGAAAAAAAAAAAAAAAAAAACGGAAAAAAGCTGCAGCTTATTAGTTTTACAAAGAGATCGACAGATCGAGCTGAAAATTTTCCACTTCAACAGAATCTCTGACATTGACATTGACCAGGGTACGAGATAGTTGGTCTAAAGCATCAAAACACAACTACGTCATAATATTTGGAGAGACCGAAACTGTGACTGAAACTGTGACTGAGGTTTAGACTGATCGAGAGTGATCGCTGATGCTGCTGCTGCTGCTGCTGGTCAGAGGCGCTTTGGGCTCTTTGTTTTTGGTACAAATGAACATTGAAGGTCAATGTGCGGCCAACAACAAATTGGTTAAATAATACACACACACACACACACACATTACCCAAAAATGTTAAGCAGATGCGTCTCTCTCTCTCTCTCTCTCTCTCTCTGTTTTTGGTAGCTTGAATGTTGTGGCCTGCCTGTCTGCCTGCCTGCCTGTTGTGATCGCTCCAAAAACATATGAAGATCATTGTAATTTCAATGGCACTTCAGCCTGAACTGTGCACACACACACACACTCACACGAGGTATATGAGTGCAGTGGGTACTCAACTGGGCAATGACACTCACTCTCCAAGTGGTCAGGCCAGTCCAAGTCCAAGTCCATCTGACATATTCATAGGGACAGTTATGGATCTGCGTATATATCCAGCACAAATTAAATCTATCAAGGGCTTAATGTCATTGAAATAAACTAGATTGATTCTACATTCTGAATAATATAAGACTGATTGAGTTGGGGTTTGTTACGATCGACTCAGAATCAAATGTAGATCAAAGATCTTTGCGAGCGTTAGTGCAAGAAAATTATGTGGAAATGGTATCCCCAAATTGTTAACGGTTTGATGAGGGTTTATTAACTTAGCTAACTGATATTATTTCAGTACTATAAGCAGAGATAAACCTCATAACTTTAGATATATAGCTAGCATACTGTATATCAAACATTTATTGTGGGTTTTAGTAAGTTATAAGCCAGGAAAACCCCTTTACAAAGCCTTTTCAAGTTTTACATGTTTTGTATATGATGAATATATATTTTTTAGAATTTTAAATAATCATGATTAAATTATAAAAATATATTCTTTCAAGCATATCTTATTTCTCTCAATTTCTTTAGATGATTTTGATAACTTTTGATATTTTCATATCGTATGCTTTACATATCCTAAATATTTTCTTATCTTTTGCATAATTTCTTTGAACATCTCCCAATCTAAAAATATTCACACTTATTTCGATCAATATTTTTACTCAACATTTTTTTTATGCATTTTTCAACTTCTCTTTTTTTTTTTTTGACCTCGTCACACACTTCCGTCTCTGTTATAACCCCAGAAAAAAAAGAAACAGAGAAGTAAAGTGCCAAAATGGACACCCACTGACCAAAGTCAAGAGTGTCAGAAGACTGAAGATTGTATAAAAATGAAATTGAAAACGAAATTGAAATTGAAATTCGCGCTCTCGAAAGCGCGCAAAAAAAAAAGTTGACTACTTTGTGTCAGTTGGGCCAAAAAGCGAAAAGAAAGTGACTGACAGAGAGGGGGAGAAAGAGAGCGAGAGCAGTAGATAGCGTGAAAGAGAGGCATGTAAACGGCAGCAAATTGGCGCAATTTTTGTGGCAAGGTTCAGCTTTTTTTATACCCTTGCAGAGGGTATATTAATTTTAGCCAGAAGTTTGCAACGCACCTTAGGAGACATCTCCGACCCTATAAAGTATATATATTCTGAATCAGCATAAACAGAGGAGTCCAAAAATGGATGTCCGTCTGTCCGTCCGTCCGTCCGTCCGTCCGTCCGTCCGTCCGTCCGTCCGTCTGTTGCAACGCAAACTGTCTCTCAGTTTTTGGCTATCTTCATGAAATTTGGCATATAAGCTTCGGATTGCTGCGAGCTGTAAATAAGTCGGAACGAGCCAGATCGGACCGATATATCGTATAGCTGTCATAGAAACTATCGGCCGATTTTTGTTGTTTTTCAAGATATTGCAACAAGATTTGGCAAATCTTATTCTTATTACGTTCCTAATGTGCTGTCAAAATTGTATCAAAATCGGACCACTATAACATATAGCCGCCATAGGAACAATCGGCTGAAATTAGGGTTTTTGTATGCAAACCTGTTTTGTTCTTGGAAATACAGTACATTATTCAATACTTTTTAATGTTATACAGTAACCCGCCCTTATTTTTTCCATTTGAAAAATATCTCCAGACGTTTATATTCTATAGCTGTTATAGGAACAATCAGTCAGTCCGTCTGTCTCTTGCAAGGCAAATTAGTCCCCCAGTTATTGAGCTATCTTCATAAAAGTTGGCTCAGCAGCTTTTTTTCTGCTTTCAGTTAAATAAGTCGGAACGGGCCAGATTGGACTGATATATCGTACAGCTGTCATGGAGCCTATCGGTTGATTTTCGTTATATTTCAAGATATAGCTATCAGGCTTACCACATCCAAATCTAAGTATGTCCTTAATATTAAAGTTTCATCAAAATCGAAGTTTTATAACTTATAACGATCAACGATCGGCTAAGGAAGGTACCTGTTGCGAATTTTATGAAAATCTGAGTACTATTACATATAGCTGTGTACAACTGTCGGGCGTATAGAACCTTCGGCAAGCCGAAGGTAGCCTTGCTTTTTTTTTTTTTTTTTTTTTTTTTGTTGCAGCTGATTTGGTTGTCGGAAAATATCAACGCGTTGTCAGCGCAACCAAATGTTGTTGACAACACGCCAAGCTAAGCCATGGGAAGGGGGGGGAGGATTGGCTGGAGGGCGCACTTGCAACATGGCTAACTGCAACTGTAACACGAGTCAGCGGCAACATTTGAGCAGCAGCTTAATTGCCGTCTGCAATTATGATTGGCCCCCAAGTGAAATTGTAGAAGCCTCGCACAGTGGGGCTGTAGAGTTACAGTGGGACAGCAGTCGCTTCACTTTCATTTGATTTGTTGCATTGACAGCAGCAGCAGCAGCAGTGGCAGTGGCAGCAGCAACATGTTGCCGCTGATTGTTGCCTGTTTTTTTTTTTCGGCTTCATTTGGTGCACTGCGACAAACTGCGATTTCTGGTTTATTGTCTGCATTGGTAGAGACAGCTCCACCTCCCCCACCCACTCTCCCTCCCCACTCTGGGAGGGGGTTGACAAAATTGGTAACGTGCCAAGCCTGGCACTGCCTTTTATTGCCATTTGTTTTGCCATTTGCCATTTGCAGCTTACGATTTTTCTCAGTTTTTCTTTTTGCTTTTCTTTTCTTTTTCTTTTCTTGCTCACTTTTCAGTTTACCGTTGGCTGTCGCCATCGCCATCGCCATCGTCGTCGTCGTCGTCGTCGTCGCTGTTGACGTTGACAAAAAAACGTCATTTGCAAATTGGGCAAAGACAACTTTCTCTAGGCAGCTGCGCAGGCGCAAATTACCCCAAACTGGCAGCCTCAGTCTGTCTCAGTCACTCCCAGGCAGGCTCAGCCTCAGCCTCAGCCTGCAGCTGACTTCGTTGCATAAAGAGTTATAGCAGACTGATAGATAAGTAAAAAGGCAGCCAACCCTCGCCCACATTCATTAACAGCATTCGCATAATTGGCTTGATACACCTCGTCGTCGCTAACTGAACCCCAATCGAGGAGGTGCCCCCTACCCCTTCCCCTTTCCTCTTTTCCCCTTTCTCCCTGCGACTCTGAAATTTCCTGCAGCTCAGACAATCCCTAAGTACGCGTACACTGCGAGAAATTGGGGGGAAAGTTCTGCTTTGCATAGGGAAAAGTTAGAAAAATAAAATCTTGCTAAGTTCTCCTGACTTATTTCTAAGAGAGATTTATGCTATAAAGTTTACTATAAAACTAAATAAACATTTTTATAACCCAAGATAATTATCAGCAAGTTAGAACTAATGAATAAACTTCTAGCAAATACACGAAATTTAAAGTGTATATAAAAAACAACAAAAGGAAACTAATATTATTATAGTTAAATATCAATATCTATAAAAATATAAAAAGTTTTCCAGATGGATTAAAATTAAACTTGGCAAATATATAAAGAACAAGTTTATGTTGGTATATGAAGAATTTCCTTGATAAATAACTAAAATATTATGATTATATGATAACTATGTCGTATAGCTCTGCTATACATTTCTTTTCGACTTATATACAAGGTGTAAGCTATAGAAAGCAGTTGCAATCGCACTAAAGCAACAACAAGTCACTTTTTAAACCATATTCTGGCACTGAACAAGAATATATAGCATATATTCACTCTTGTTATATATTATATCTTTACTATTTTCAGTTTGAGCCAAGTTTCATGTGCATCATAGAGAAACGAGAGCAACCCTGAACAAGAATATATATATAGGGGGTATATATGTGGTATATACCCCCTAATCGCCTCTCCCACACACAATTTGACCCACTTTCTTCCTGCTTTACACTTCTTGGTTTCTCACAGTGTTTGCAGCATCTTCTCGCGCTGAGTTTTACGTCTCAATTTTCCCCATTGATTCTCCAGCAAACATCATCATCATCATCATCATCAGCATCATTGTCAATATCTATAATTAAAATCGTTAGAGAAGAACACACGCAAAGTCGCCCCTTTTTTTCCTTTTTTTTTTTTGCTAACTTTGTTGTTTTAATTATTGTTATACCCCTTGTTTTTGTTGTTGTTCTCATTGTAGTTGCTGCTGTTGTTGTCGTTATCAGATCTTTTCTTGTTGCTGCTGCTGCTGCTGCAAAAAACGCGTTAGAGTCGCGCTGAAATCGCTTGATTGAGCTACGTCGTCGAGCAATTATGTTAGCTGACTCTCGTATTATTATGCAGGGGATTATGCAGGCAGACTAACTGTATATATATAGTATATACATATATTTATATATATATATATATGTATATATATTTATATTTATGCCTGTGTGTTGCAGGAAGCTCGCGCGCTGGCAAAAAAAACGAGTTGCTTGTGTTGTTGCTGTTGTTGCATCTGTATCAAAGGCTGCGCCTGCTCTCAGCTGCTGCCCACAACAAGCTGTATGTGTGTGTGTGTGAGTGTTGCTGCCAAAATGGGTCAGACTGCCACAGCAACAACAACAGCAACACATAAACTGACAACGACAACAGCAAAAGCCGCCGCCAACGCCTACGCAAAACGCATTTCATAACTAGGCAAATTAAGCCTAAGGCCAGCAGCAGCAACAACAGCAACAACAACAACAACAGCAACAACTCTGGCAGCAGCAACAACAGCAACTCTGGCTAAGGCGTCGCGTCTTATGCGACTTACAAGTAACGGCAAATTTTCATGCCTAAAGTGCCTGCACTATTTGTCATAATAAACGCCGCCACTTCTCCCCATCTCCCCCTCTCCATCTGCGGTGTGGGGGCTGAAAGAAAGCCTCATGGTGTGGGCAGCTGTGTGACACATTTTGTCATCATTAGCCACAGTTGCTGGCTAATAATTTCAATTTAGCCAAAAAGAGCAGAAGAAATAAAAAAAAAAGAGCTGAAAAAAGAGCTGAAAAGAATTAGCCGCATTTGGGCGTTAATAACAGCGCTAAAATGGTCAGAAGGGGCAGGGGAGAGAGGGGCATAGACGCGCTAAGCTGACAACCCACGCTGCAGTGGAGAGAGAGAGAGAGAGAGAGAAAGACATAGAGGGGGCCTGACTCTGGCCACCTTGTTGAGCGATGACACTGATTATAATATACGTGAGAGGGAGCGAGAAAGAAGCATAACTGCAGCTCAATAAAAGTGCTATAAAAACGCAGGCGATTTATGGTAGCAAGCTACGCAGCAATGAAACTATTATAGCAGACAAATTCCAGGGAAATATTAATTGAAAACCTATAGAAAAAAAAATAAAAAAAAACTGAAAAAAAGCTAGAAGCAACTCTAGAAAAAAGCTTAATCCAGCTAAAATGCTAAACAGTTTACACTGTCAGCTAGTAGTCTTATCAATTTCGTATACCTGCCTAAAAATCTCTGCAAAGTCATTGCAAAAATCACTTCAAAATCACAGGCATAACGCATGCGCGTTTTGCACGCGATTTGTGCGCGTTTTAAGTCGCCAGCGCTTGAGGTCAAGCCGCAAATGCGCTGCTAATGAGCAAAGGGCGAGAGAGTTGAGAGAGTGCGTGCGAGAGAGAGTGTGTGTGTGTGTGTGTGAGAGTGCCTGTGTGTGCGTGCGTGCAGCTTCCGCTATGAAGCAGAAAAAGAAGCAGCAGCAGCGAACTTCATGCGAAACAGTTATAAAAACAAAACTAAAGTTGACGACGCGTCGCTGCGTGAGTGTGTGTGTGTGTGTGCGTGCGTGTGTATGTGTTATATGGCGCTTTCCGGTACAGTAACATAAAATTTAATGTACACGATGCTGACAGCGCTAACGACAACAACAACAACAGCAGCAACGGCAACGGCGGCGACAACAAATAGACGAAGCGTGCAACGCGTCGTATGCGTTACACATTACGAATACGCCTAAGAGAGAGAGAGAGAGGGAGATAGACACTACTGTGACTTGACGGCGCGTGTGTGTGTGTGTGTGTGCGCCTGCTTTAACACATTTTTCTGTCACGCAAAATAATCATTTGCAAAATCACGCCGTGTTGACAGTCCAAGCGAGGCAACTAGTGCGCTGGGCCAGGGGCGTAGAAGTAGCAGGGGGGATGTACTATGGCACCTTAGGCTGGGGCAGAATGTATGCGAGTGTGTGTGTGAAACTGTCGCTTATCATCATGTGAAAACAAATTTATGAAATTTTCTTTTTGGCCAGAAGCGGCAGCAAGTGGAGCGAATGAAAAGAAGGAAAACCAAAGGGGGGATGGGTGGGGGGAATGCTGATGAAGATATAGGGGTAAGGTGGGTATATTAAGAAAACAAATAAGCAAATTTATGAACTGAGAAGAAACTGTTGAAAAGACATACAAACGGAAGCGGAAGTTAATACTGCATAAGACAATAAATTCTATATATCATTTTAATATACTGTGAATACTTTGAAAATCTTTCTAAAAAAAATCATGTTGAAAAAAAAATTTATTTCTCTTATGAAAAAATAAATAAAATTCAAAGAGAACACTTTTTCTCAGAGGAACAAAAGACAGAAGACAATATGTAGAATTCTATAGGAAATTTAAGAGGTGGCAGAAGTTTTGCCTATGAAAGAAAACCAAAAGGAAAAATTTGTTCTATATAAAATAAAAGTACGAAAAATCTAAAATCAGAACTATGAGTTTAAAGATATTTCTGCTTATGTAAGCCAGTCTAAATCTGCAACTTCCTCAAACAACTTTTTTTTCTACATTTTTTAACGCTTAAGAATTCAATTTATTTTTTTCTTCCCTCCTACAGCCAACTAACGGCATTCTTTATAACATACTTATAGATACACACACACACACTAGTTTCAATTAGCTCAAACTCACCTTGACGCGCTCCAGATAATCCTCGAGTGCACCATAAGGATCCTCACCATCGTCATCGATCAAGTCGAGGCTGTGGGCCAAGTCGAGATTGTTGAGTGCGGCCAATTTGGATTCGCTTTTATCGGCTAATTGCAGCTTATGATGCTGCTGTGGCAGCTGCAACTGTTGCTGCTGTGGCTGCTGCTGCTGTTGTGCGGCGGGTGCAAGGTTGCTTAAGAATTTCTTATCAGCTGTCAGAGCAACTGTTGCTGCTGCCCCGTTGCTGTTGCTGCTTCCGTATTGGCGTGTGCGGGGCATGGTTGCACAACCGGTGCTAAAAACGCTTGCGGTGGCAGATGAAGTTGCATCAATGTCGGCAGCAATCTGCTCCTCCTCCTGCTGCTGCTGCTGCTGCACAGCGGCAACATCGCTTAATCCCGATTTGTAGCGCGTCGTGTCAGCAGCAGCGGAGATAGTCGCGCTCGAGACTGACGTGTTGCAAGTAGCCGTAGCTGTTGCTGCTGCAGCTGATGTTGCCACGGGCGCCGTGTTGCAGTTGCCGTTGATAAGCGGCGGCACCAACTGTTGCTGCTGTTGCTGCTGCTGCTGGGTGTTGCTGCCAGTGCTAATTGCACTCTTCGCATCGCTTGTCATGTTGTTTTGATTCGCAACTTTGGTAAAACGTTTGCCGACGCTTTGTTGTGGCTCTGCAAGAGAAAGAGAGAGAGGTAGAATGAGTGTGAGAGAGATGCAGTGAGTGTAAAAGAGAGAGAGAGATATATAAAGAGCGATAGATATAGAGTTAGATAGATAGAGAGCTAGATATAGAGCTAGAGGCATAGCTAGTCATTTATTCTGCAGGAAAGAGACAGAAACATATGTAGAAAGAGAGGGACATATATAGAAAGATATAGAAAGAGACAGAGACAGTCTGCACATTTAGTTGTCACAATTGCTGCCATTAAGAGTTGCTGCAACATGTTGCATTCGTAGGGGGACTGGGCGCGCCCCACACACACACACACACACACATATAATCGCCTATATGGCAATATGAAAAATTGCCGCCAAATGTGCCACAGCCAGCCTGGCAGGCAGCGTCTTGCCACATGTGGCACGAGGGGCACAAAATAAGCTTAAGCCAAATGCGCGAAAATTTCTGCGCTAATCGCCTCAAATTGTGCGGCGAATGTGTGCGCCATTTAAATTGTCATAAATTGTGCAACATGTGGCACGCACACATGTGGCAAGCAGCACACCCCCCCTCCCCCACCTCACCCCCTGCGCACAATAATTTTAATTAATTTGCAGTCACTGTTCAAAAATTGGCAAAACTTTTATTTACTTATTCTCGTTTATGTTGCCCACCCCATTTATCACTCATTGCCTCTGCCCTCGATTGTTCGCTTGCCTTATTTATCTGTTTACCGGTTCTCTGGCTGCCACGCCCCCAGCACGATTGCGCGATTTATGCCCGCCTTTGTAGGTGAATTACGATCCCATCGCGATCTCTGTCAGCCTCATAATATGTATATATAAACTTGTGCGCATTTCCCGACAATTGTTTATTGTTTTTCGAGATATTACCTAGGCTAATTGGTTGCTCAAACAGCTCAATAGAACCCGGTATTTTGTTGTTTATGCATAGATCTCTGCTGTTAGCTGGGTTAGAGTGTTCAAATTTGGTAGATAGGTTGCTTTATAACGTATGTAGTTGAAATATATTTAACATTTGCATTAACGCGCTTTACTAACGAGAAAATTGCATATTACCATATGATATAATATAGTAAAAGTGCTGTACGGGCTATTCATAACGAAAAATAATTTAATTTACTTTTATTATACCTGTCAAACCTGTAGAAACCTTTAGAAATCTCTACTAGGTGTTCAAAAGTTAAGAACATTATTTTTACATAGTTGAAAAAAAATGGAAAACTAAAAAGAAATCATTCCAAAAACAATTTTCGAGCTGAATTAAATAGATAAACAAATATTTCTCTATATTTGCAGACCCTTTTTGAGCTATAAGCCTAGCCTATGATGTCATAGCAAATTTGCTGGCATATATAATCCGTATATCGGGGATTATGAACCCGGCCAACCCTCTAATCTGAGTTCATTCAGTTCGACGAACTCTCGCTGAATTCTTTCTCGAAAATTTATTTGCCCCTCCTCGGCATCTGCCAAATTCCAAAACTGTCAGCTCTAGAGTTTTATAGATGTGTACTATATATATTGTTTATAGGCATTACTCATTGCAGAGCACTTACCCCCCTCTCTCTCTCCCCTTTCCCTCTCTCTCTCTCTTTGTGATTTCTTGACTATTTGCAAACAATTCCATTAGCAGTTCTGTCTTTGCCTCTCCCTATCTCTCTCTCTGTCCCTCCCTCTGCCTGTGTATCTCAGGTCATGCATACACTTAGCTATTCCCATTCCGAATCCAATTCCAATTTCGATTCTTCTGCTGCTGCTGCTGCTGCCCACATGGATATGTAAATGCGGCACAAGGTATCGCCATAAATCGCATTAAAATTCGCATAGGGGCAAAGCGAGCGAAGATCAAGTGAACTTTGCAGAGCGAAAGAGAGGGACAGAGAGTGCGAGAGAGAGACAGTCTGTCTGTCTCTCTCTCGCACGCCTGGCTGATTTTATTTACAGTTTTTATAGCGCGCATGCGTGCGTTCGATTGAGTTTCTTGATTAAAATGTCGCCCCTTGCGACGGCAGCAACAATTGTCGAGGCCCACGACAGCAGCAACTGTTGCTGCCGTCGCTGCTGCTGCTGGTCAGCTTTGGCATTTAAGAATTCTCGATTCGCGAATGCGAATGCGTTACACAACGACGACAGCCGCGACCCATGGCGAGCTCGTAAATCAGCGGCGCAACGAGTCAGTCAGAGGCGAAGACAGAGGCGCGCATTTTATGGGGGCCTTAGCCGCGAGTCGAGCCTGGGGCCAATTGATTGTCTTGCGGCGATTGGCAGGCGGCCAGGCCATGCCAGGCCAGGCCAGGCCAGGGCAGGCCTTAGCCCACACTGCATCTGCCTTTTTGGCCATATTTCAATTGTGCAACAGCGCGGCTAACGGTAAAGCAAGCTGTCTCTCTCACTCTCTGTGTGTGTGTGTGGGAGGCGTGTGGCAAGTTCATGGGGGGTCTAAAAGTCAGTCACAGTCGCAGTCACTGTGAGAGTCACAGTCACCTTTTCCCCCTCCCCCTCTCGTAATTAGCACAACAAACACAACTAACGGAAATAACTGACTGACTTTGCTTTTTGGCCTTTTTTTTTGTTCATTGTTCTATGCGTATTTGTCGCTTTTAGCCATAAAAACAATTTACGAAAAAATGCCAAGTGCAAACAACAAAAAAATACACGTATTTTTAGTATTTTTTTTTTTTTTGTCTATTTGCGCTGCGAATTGGTAGAGAAATAAATATAAAACTCTTGTTTGCTGGGTGTGTCTGCTAAATGGCCACTGTCCATGTCATCTACGGCACCCATTGTACGCACAGTGGGCACAAGAGAGACAGAGAGGGAGAGAAGGAGAGGGAGGGAGCGTGTGTGTGCTTGACATTGTTGTTGTTGTTGTTGATTGATTCTGTGACTGTGAGGTCACCTGAACGTGATTAATTGCCTATTGCGCACATCAATACCGAGGGGTGTTTCAATAGTTGTTGTAATTGCATGAAGGTTGAAGATATTATGGGATAATGCTTAAGGTTGATTTTGCTAAAGTTTCCACTGGAATTGATTGAGTATTAAGCGAAATAAACTAAAAACTCTGTATATGTTTGCAGTTTCTTAAATATTTTTATTTATAAATTGTCTAAGCAGTATCTTCTAATTTCTATAAAGTTTTGAATCTCTAAGATTGGAATTAATTGTTTACTACTTACTATAAATTTTTTAGGATATAATATAAGGCATTAAAACAGTTTATTTTAAATGGTTGCTATGCAAAATAATCTCTATTAAAATAATTCATATACCTATGATATTACAACTGATTCATTATTGAGTCAAAATTGACAATCCGATAAAAAATGCATGATAATAATGAAGGATTGTTTAAGCGTAATGATAGATGTTTCTACCCAAAGTTTCGACCTTAATCGATTGGAATTTATTATTTACTAAAGGAAAAAAGCTTCAAATGTTTGTGAAGTTCTCAAATTTTCTCAGACTTGAGTTCACTTATCGTACGTCATAGATGATTCACAAGCTGAGTCAGTTTAAATTTCGTCTTTAAACTCGATTGGGTTTTTTTTCGGGGTATGCTTTATGGATCACACTTTGCTCTCAATTCGAGTTGATTTACTTGATCTTTAAATAGCACAAATGTGCTGTAAACTGGTTGAACTAATTCCCAGTACTCTCTCTCTCTCTCTCTCTTTGTTTCTTCCCTTTGTCTCAGTCATACCCCACTACCTTCTTCTGCCCTACCTACCTCACTGCACTTGGTAGTCAGTTAAGCGAAGATATAGTGCAAATAAGAAGAAAAGGGGAGCAGGCACAGACAAAGAGCTAATCGAGGGAAAAAGAGAGAGAGAGGAGAGAGAGGGAGAGAGGGTCCTAAGCTGTCCATTATGATGACGATGCTCGGGCAGATTGCAATGAAGGCGCCTTAAGCCTGTCGGACGTCAGCTCGCCAGTCCTGGGGTTAATAGGGATCAGCGCAGAGTACTGGAACTGCACAGATGCATCCAGGGGTACATGAGGATCGAGTGAGGATCGGGTCTCAAGTGTAGAGCGGCTTTCAAGCCTCGTTGGCCTATCAAAAATGATATAAAAATGCGTGCCTGATGTGTTCAACCAAGGTGTGCGAAAAGAGGTAGCTATGGGGTGGGGAAAAGGTCTCCTACAGGGCGTAGCAGCTGCCTTGACAAAGCTGACTGTGCTGCCTGCAGTTTTCCCCCTCTCACTCTCTTCCTTTATGCAACGCGACGCACTTTTACGACACTTCCAATTGTCGCGACAGATAATGGCAATAATAATAATAATAATAATAGCAATAATAATAAATATAATAATA
Source organism: Zaprionus tsacasi (assembly GCA_018904105.1). Taxonomy (NCBI): domain Eukaryota; kingdom Metazoa; phylum Arthropoda; class Insecta; order Diptera; family Drosophilidae; genus Zaprionus; species Zaprionus tsacasi. The sequence continues at coordinate 228,507 of JAEIFR010000091.1, forward strand.
CAACTTTGAAGGGGGAAATATTTTTCTTTTTTCTCTATTAAGCTCAATTTTCAAGTAAGTTTTTTTTTTCTTTTTTCTTGGGTTTTTTTTATGCCTTCTTAAGTGGATTTTTATGAAGCATTGCCGCATTTAATTGATTTGTAATAGAGACTGCAATCGGGTGTGTGTCTCTCTCTGTCTGTATGTGTGTTATGCATAAGGTGTGTCTGTTGTGTGTGTGTGTTGTAACGGAAATCCAAAGCACAACGTCATGCATAATTTATGAACAGAAAAAAAGGCAACACACACACACATAAAATTGCAGTCAATTTCTTTTGATTTCTTTATAAAAGGGAAATAAACGTTCCGACGTTTTCTCCACAAATGATATGTGTGTGCTGGCCCTACCCTAATCGTATAGACATCATTTATAAGGTTGCATTTCCTCCCTCCACATTTATAAATATTTAGTTAGCCACTAACAATGCCGTTAATTGTCGCATGAATCAGGAATCTCGAATTAAATCTGAATCTGTTTTCGATCTTTAATTAAATGTTCTGAACAGGAAATGACTGCACAATGAGCTGGTCGACCTTCACAGTGACTTGGCCCTACAGATGATGCGGTAGAGAGGATCAGGAACTGGTATGGGGGGAAAGGCGAAGCAGTTGTGCTGGGGCATTAAAAAAGAGACTGTCTCGTTTTACGATCGTCACTCGCTGTGACGAAATTCCCTAAGAGAATTACTGAGTCTGCTTAGGCAATTAAACTCATGGATATATCATATTATATAATTGCATATTTATGATCAATTAAATGACTTCATAGTCTGGAAATTTCTGTATAGAAAAAATGATCTGACAAATTGAGGACCCCCCCATAAATTACTATATATTTTAATATAAGATAACTAAGGCGATTAAATCATAAACAAAATGTCATTCCTCGTAAAAATCGGTTGATTTTTCACTAAGTTATGATGGTTGGAATTTGTGGTTTGAGAGCCTGTCGAGGGTCTCACATGTCAAAATTTTCGGCCACTTTACATGATTTTTTGGCCGAAAATTAAGTATGGTCAAAAACACTTTTAAACACTTGTTTAGTACTAATTTTGACCTCCGCAATCGATTAAAAGTAAAAGCTGGAGATTTTAAATGTTGAAGAAAAAAATTTCTGAAAATTGTACAGGGGGGACCCTTACCAATATTGCAAAAAAATCGAACATTTTTAAAATCTTTTTATTACAATTATGTAAATGCAGAACTAATAGAGGTGCCAAGACATAAATAAAATGTCATTCCTCGAGAAAATCGGTTGATTTTTAAGAAAGTTATGATAGGTGAAGAATGAGTTCGGAGGATGTTACATGTCTAAATTTTTGTCGACTTTTACATGATTTTTGGCCAAAAATTAAGTATGGTCAAAAACACTTTTAAACACTTGTTTAGTACTAATGTTGACCTCCACAATCGATTAAAAGTAAAAGCTGGAGATTTTAAATGTTGAAGAAAAAAATGTTACAGGGGGGACCCTTACCAATATTGCAAAAAATGTCTAAATTTTTCAAACAATCTATAGTGCAATAATTTAAATGTATAATAACTAAGAGGTTCAAGATACACACTTATATGATTTTTTGAGCATATATCCATTATTATATCTCCACAGTTCCCATGATAATCTGGCAATTCCCTCTTCCTCTCTTCGTTTTCCGTTCCCGTTCCTATTCCCGATCCCTCCCCCGCTGCTCGGACACATCAATTAATAACTTATTGTCGACTATTAACTAGCCTAATGATTGTGAGATCTTCGACTCGTGGACGATTTTCCCACAGCAACAACAACAATATTTCCGCCCAAACATTGGCGACAAAGCTGATTAAAAATGGGAAAAGGAGACAGGCGGATAGAGAGAGAGAGAGAGAGAGAGAGAGAGAGAGAAGGAAAAGGGAAAAGAAAACAAAAGAAAAACTTACCATTTCCTGCCGCAAAGGCGGCGATGCGCTCCCTAACTGAACGTCTGGGCTCGTCGCAGTTGCTGCTGCTGCTGTTGTTGTTGTTGTTGCTGGTGTTGTTGCTGGTGTTGCAGCTGTTCGTTGGCGACGCAGTTGCCTGCGTTGAGTCATGGCTAGGACTACGCTTCACCATTGTCGTTTTGATCACAGTCTTAAGGCGGCTGGGCGTGGTCGGACGTGCCGCAATGCTGGGCTTAGGTGTTGTTGCTGCTGTTGTTGTTGTTGTTGGCGTCGTCTGTGATGTTGCTGTTGCTGTTGTTGCTGTCAATGTTGGTTTATCGCTGCACAGCACTTCTGTGGCAGCACCCACAAGCTCTGCTGCTGCTGCTGCTGTTGTTGCTGTTGCTGCTGGCGTCGGTGTTGTTGCCGTTGCCGCCAGCTGCTGCCCACACTCGCTGGCTGTTGCTGTTGCAGCGATGTTCGTTGTTGCTGCTGCTGCTGTCGTAATTGTCATTTTATTCTGCGACAACAGCGACGACTTCGGTGAATCAATTTTCGAGTTGTTGTTGTCGTTGCTGATGTTGCTGGTGTTGCTGATGTCGCTGTTGCAGTTGCTGTCGCTGTTGCTGTTCGTTTGGGGTTCGGCGTCGTCGGGTAATTTACAATAATTACAGCGCGGCTTATTGTAGTTGCTGTTGCTGTTGTTGTCTAGTGTATTTTCCTTATTGCTATGTTGCTCTTGTTGCTGTTGCTGCTGTTGCAAGCTATTGCTAAGTCTTTGGATTGGTTGTTGTTGCTGCTGCTCATTGCCACTCGGCTGGCTCTTTGTGACAGCGCAAGTTTTGCTTTGAGTTGTTGTTGTTGCTGTTGCTGCTGCTGTTGCTACTAGTGCGCTGTTACGCTTGTTGTTGTTGTTGTTGCTGCTGCTGTTGCTGTTGCCTTTGTTGTCCTGCCGCCATTGTTCGGGCACATTTCGTTGATTCATTAATATCAGCGCCACATTTCCGTCGTGCTCGGCGATCGCAGTCTCATCATCATCATCGACTGCATCTGCAACACGATCGTGATCATCATCATCATTGACATTGTCGGTGGCAGCAACATAATCGTTATCCCGGCTGCAATCTTGGCGTCGCTTCTTGTTGCTGTTGCTGCTGCTGTTGTTGCCACGTGGCACATCATCAATATATGTAAAATCGTTATCAACAAAAATATTGCGAGCATGCAACGTGTTGCACTTGGACTGCTTGGGCTGCTTGGCCAGCGTATATCTCCGGCCCGGGCAACAGCAGAACTTGATGATCGCCCGCGGCGATGTTGGCGATAGCGATGTTGGCAACGTCGGCGTCGGCGGCGTCGCAATGTCAGCCCATTTCTCTATCAATGCCAGCTCGCGAGCATTGGACATTGTCGTATGGCCATGGAGTTGGATTCTGCAATAGGAAAGAGAGAGAGAGAGAGAAACCATATTAATTAAGAAGAAATAGGGAGGACTTAGATTCTTAAATATCATCAATGGAAACAGTAATCATAGCTACAAATTTAAAAAATTGTAAAATATTTAATTCAAATAAATTTAAGTTTATTTTCGAACTTTTTCTATAATACAAAATTAATTTTGTACAAATTGTAAGAATATATATAAATGCTTCCTTGGATTCTTAAAATTCGTTATAAATATTGCAATCTAATTTTTAAAAATATAGTAAAGTGTGATAAATCAGTATAGATATATTATAAAAAAAATTAATTAAAGATTATTTTCGAACTTTTGCTATAATACAAAATTAATTTTGTACAAATTTTTAAGGATCTATAAAAATGCTTCCTTGTATTCTTAAAATTCGTCACAAATATTGCAATCTAATTTTTAAAAATATAGTAAAGTGTGACAAATTACTATTAAAATTTTTATTATAAGAAAAAAAATAAATAAATATATTTTTATTTTTTATTATACTAAAAACTAATTTTCTACACATTTTGACAGTCAATCATAGTCAGTCATAACAACATGCATCAACCATTTCTCTCAGTGCAGCAAGTGCTGGAGTGGGGGGAGACAGGCAGTAGGCATTGCAGCAGCAGCAGCAGCAGCAAAAGCCGAGGCAGCAACTCAGAGGAAAATCAATTAACCACATTTTTCAACGCATCTCAGCTTTTCACCCAAAGTTTTTCCTCATTCCTGCGCCGGCGCACTCTTAAGCCAATTCGCGGCGCACATCAGCGCCATCTGTGCGTCATGGATGGCAGCAGCAACTGTTGCTGCTGTGCCTGTTGCTGCTGCCAACGTGTTTTAATTGCAAACTGCTTTTTGCGCAACACTTTCGAGCGGCGCTTAGAAGTGACCGCCAAAAGCGAAGGCACATGTTGTCGATGGGGGCATGATTAAAACGGGGCAGCTCAGCACGCCCCCTGCCACTTCCCCCCTCCCTATAGAGGGAGTTGACCTGTGTCGAAAGCTTTTTTGTGCCTTGTGAAAGTGCTTTTTATGAAAGGAAGGGGAGGGGGAGGCATCGTGTCCACGCCCTCGCATGTCAATTGCGATGACAAATTAATTTCAATTGTTTATCGAGAGAGAGAGAGAGAGAGACAGAGAGAGAGAGAGAGAGAGAGAGACAGTGAAAATAAATTGATAATAAATAATTTTAATTATATCATGAAGTTGTCAAATTACACACAAACACACACACACCCACGCGACCAGGTGAGGCGAAAGCGGCGATCTTTGCCATCAGCAGCAGCAACACGCTCCATGCCACAGCTGCAACACGCTCTTTGTATTTATTATTATTATTTCTATAGCCTTCCCTACCTCACCCCTTTCCTGGTTTATTTATTAAATTTTTGCCAAGGTTTTTTTTTTTTTTTGGGAGGGGGACAACTCTAATAGGATTTCCATCGTCAAGTCAAGCCGCGAGCTTTAAGCTCTGCCTAAGCCTACAGTGAAATTTGCCTCGCTGAGATCTCAAATTACACACGACTTATAGCGATGCCAGAGTGTGGGGAGGTTGGGCTGGTAGATCCATAAACTATTTTATTATGTTTGAAAATTTGTTAAAGATTTCTTTATGCACTGAACCCCAAGATCGAAGTAAATCTTCTTTATATGCGACTTGAAACTTTTATTGATTCGCACAACTTGTGCAACCAAAAAGCACTCAGACTGTGTGTGTGTGTGTGTGTGTGAGTGTGTGTAATACTCGTATACCCCATTTATGGCGGGTGTGGCGCATACTGGATAAAACATCGTAAAACAAACACAGAAAACGCATAAAAATGAAAAACTGAAAAAGCTGAAAATATGCCACAACGAGCAGGAAAAGCTGAGTGCGGTTAGGCTAAAGCAGCACACTGAATACCCTGCAAAGAACAGATAGAGTAGTGGGATTTGGCTTAAATTTGGTATAGACATATAATGTATGCTAAGTATTAAGTTAGCCAAGTTTGCTGGGACTAGCTGCAGGCATAAGCCAAAGAAACATATTTAAAAAGATAAAACTTCATGAATTTGCCTCTGTTTAGTGTACATATATGAACTAAATTGTTGTGTGTTATAAAAGTTAATTAGTTGTAAATATGTGTATGAAAAAGATCGGTAAATTTAAAAATATCATTATAAAATTGCACTTTAAACAAAAGATCTATAAAAATATGGAAGTAATAAAATTGATGTCTTAAGGTATATTTGCTTTAAGGAAAATTAAAAATTGCTAGATATCTATATAAAATAATTATTAGGTGCATTATGTGTCACCTACAGCCTGCCAAAATGCATATACCCCACTGCAGGGTAGAGCATGTGAAATCTTTTTAGCTGTTGCCTCCTTTTTCATATGCTTTTATTATTCAATAAATCCAAATGCGGCATATAATCGTGTGCTTATGCATGATATTGTGATTTATGGCTGCTGTTGTTGTTGCTGTTGTCCGATGTTGCTGTTGTCGATGTTGCTCTTGTTGTCGTTGTTGTTGCTGTTGTTGTTATTGTCATAAGGAGCAGACAATTAATATTGAAAAACAAACCCAATCCCGACTTACGCATAAATTAAAACTTAAGTAGGTTGCCAGAGTTGTCGCTGCTATTTTATAACAACAACAACAGCAGCAACAACAACATCAGCAACAACAGCAGCAGCAACTGCATTGCACACCCTACTCAGCTGCTTAACACGTTATTTATGGCTGCCTCAGAAATATTTTTTGCAATGCATTTCAATGCGTTCGACATCGTAAATACATATTTGTCAAGTCGCGTATAAAAATAGCTGAATATATATACTATATATCTCTCTCTCTCTCTCTCTTTCTATATATAAACAGGGGCGCATGCGTGGCACGTAGCATGCCGGCGATGGGATTATTTATGAAGTCTAGACGCCCGATTTGGCAGGCTTGTAATTAGCATATGGCATATAGAATATATCTATAGATATATGCCTATATATAACTCATACTCAATCGACGACTCAAGACCCGCCGGGCCTCTCTAACGGTAGCCGAGTTCATAGAACTCACTTAGCTAATTGAGGGCGTGCCTGGCGGGGAGAGAAGAGATAGAGAGCGGGAGAGAGGTAGCTGCGCTTAATGTCAGCCCATCGATCAATCAATCAGGCAGTCAATCAGTCAGTCGGCCAATCAATAAGTCAATCAGGCACATACAAATTGCCGCTTTTATAGCCATATTACAACAAGCCCGTTAAGTTGTATGGCTGCCGGGGAAGGCGAAGGGGTAATGCTGCGGGGGGGCGGGAAAAATGAGAAAAATCATGTAGAAAATCCAATAAAAAATCAGGTATGAAATCAAGCGAGAAATCACATATAGAAAGGTTAAAAAAACAGTACAAAAAAGAAATAAATAAGATAAAATAAAAAGTAAAAAGGAGAAAAAAAGAAAAAAAAAGTAATAAGCAAGCTACAATTCAGAATGATCGACTATTATATACCCTTTACACATTTATTTCACTTTAAAATTATTTACATTTCCAATAACAGTCAAATCACTGTGCAAATTTCAAAAGAAACCTTCTTTAAGTATTATTTTAGGGGCGGCCAAGGGGCGTGGCTAAATTTGAATAAAAGCATACTCATCCTACTGTAACTAGATGTATTTTCAACAATTTTGATAGCTCTAGGTGTGCTAGTCTCTGAGATCTACGTGTTCATACAAACAAGTCGCATTTTTTGAGCTTCCTCAAGAATGTATGCACTTTGCGGGCTAGACAATGCCTCCTACTGTCTCTTTATACATTTTGGTTTAATACACATAAAATACCCTATTATACCCTACTTCCCGCTAACAGAAAAAAACAAGCTAAAAACTCATATGCAATAGATTTATAAACACAGCGCGCGGGCTGGAAAAAGTTGGTAATCAAAGACAACGCAAGTTGCTGCCAAACTCGATGTCGATAGAGCTGGAGCTGCACATGGAGTGGAAGCTGGAATTGAAGTTGGAGTTGGAGTCCAAGTTGGAGTCGTAGTAGTTGTCGTCCGGCTGCTGTTAATGCTGCCCATTAACCTGTTGACCTCTGGGAATTGACTTGGCTGCTGCTGTGGCGCATTGCGTGGCCACTCTTGGCTGCGCAGCTGCTAATGACTTGCCTCTCTCTCTCTCTCTCTCTCTCTCTCTCTCTCTGTCTCTTTCTCCTTCATCTCTCGCACTCCCCTATCTCTCTCCTTTCTCACTCTTCTCTCTGTCTCTCTCTTTTTTTCCCACTTTTTTCCTGCTTCACGCAAAAATGCGCAGAAGCCAAACGCTTTTTTTTTTTGGCCATTTATAATGCGTTTTGGCCCACTGTGCTTTGCATTTGTTGCCCAATTTGTTGTTGTTGTTGTTGTTGTCGCTGCCTTCCGCTCGCCCAATTAATTTCCGCATTTCCCATGCAGCTTCAGCGACGTTTGGCAATTAATTTTCCAGCTGTTTGCATTTCTTCAACCTTGTTGTCTGACCTTTTGGCTCAAGTGATTCACGCCAACACAGTCAACAAGCTGCCCCCCCCCCCTGCTCTACCCCTACACCCCCGCTTCCTGGCTGCATCCCTGGGACTGCACATCATTGTCAGCATCGCGAGTTGGCCTAACGAGAATTTGGCCAGGCTCAAACTAAGTCGGCAATTAATCAAAGCGCCTTTGGCCACAGACAAATCCTTTTGTAAGCAGTCGCTCCTTGTCTCCCTCTCCCTCTCTCTCTCCCACTCCCACCTCCCTCCCTCTCTGTTTCTCATGCACGTATATGGCCAAGACAACTGACAAGGCAAATGGCCAAAATGACAGCGGTTTTTAGCCGCATCATGAGTCAGCCCAATGTGCGCGCACAACGGTAACATTAACGCAGTCGGGCCTCAGTATACCCTATCTCTTTCTAACCCACTACCATCTCTCCTCTTTCCCTTTCTTTCTCTTTACCTCTCTCTCTCTCTCTCTCTCGCTGCAACTGACACGGCCAATGCCAAAGGCCAGCGACAGCTTTGACTATTTATTGAAATTAACTTTTGCCTGCCTATTTATAAGCTGAAATTGGTTATAATAAGCAGTTAGAGAAAGAGGTAGAAAGAGGAAGAGAGAGAGAAAATAGTGATATAGTCAGCGGGTAGTGCCTAAATATGATTTACGATTCCCTTACCATATAATCGTGTGGGATCAGCTCTCGCGCTATAATTAAAAACTTGAGCTGAAAGTTTTAGTTTGTTTTCCCCTCATTCTCTATGCCATTGTAAGCTGAGATCAGCTTGTGTATTAATAGTGATCAATAGATACATATGATCTTAAGTTTTCAGATTCGAAATCGTATTAGGCTTTTGTCTTTTGTATTTAATTTATACAAATATGATTTAAAGGAAAGTTCAGCGAGTTTAAAGTGTGGAAATTTTAGACTACAAATGATCTTCGGTTTTTAAATCGTTTTTTGGAGTGAGTAAAGCGATCGTTAGAGATCTGTGCTTAGTCTGACTCAAGCAGTTTCTGTATATGTAAGATCTTGATATTTAAGAGCTTAGAATTACTTTAAGCTTTGCACTTTGAGTGTTTGCTTTAATACTTTTTTGTAGAATGAGATCAGCTTGTCTGAATTATGAATTCTACAGAGACTGAGATCACCTAGCATGATCAGCTTTATAATACATTTTAAACCTTTATAATACATTTTAATACAATAATAATATGAAGGTCTTTCATTATTGTATTTAGAAAAGTAAAATTTAAGATCTTGAGCTTTTTACTATATAGAAACGATTGGAGCTGAAGATCTGCCAAATAAACTATAATGCAACTCTTTTTATCGCAGATCTCCCATAAGTCTATCCATATATTATAGAGTTTTAATAAAGAAAATCAGCTCTTTTATGTTATATCTCAGTTTCACTTTATAAAGTGAGCTAAAACACAAAATTTCTTTGATTTCTGCAAACATATACTTCAATTAGACTCAGTTATCTGTAATCAAAGCATATTGAAGTCGAATCTTTCAGCCGATTGACAAATCAGGCAAAACAATTGGCCTGGCTAATTGCAAATCCGTTGAGGGGGAAGGCATAACTGATATACTTTATAAGCAAACAAGCATAGCATACTCGTAGATCACGCCACTCAGGGACAAGGACAAGGACGCGTTGTGCAAATACTCGATACTCTCTATTGGGGTACGGGTACTCGGGGTAAAAAAAAAAACAGTCTGACACAATTGAGGGCATTAGTGGCGGCTCTTTGACGCGTTTCGATAGCCACTTGACGATGCGATTAGTGGAGCAGGCAGAAGTAAAGAGAGAAGGAGAGACGGGCAGACAAGAGAGACAGACAGACGAGCAGACAGACAGACGCGCAGACAGGCGGCGTGCCTCACCTGCAGCTTTTTTTTTTTTCAATTGCGGTTTCAATTGTTTCTCTCTCTGTCTCCGTGTCTCTCCCTCGTTTTTTTTTTTTTTTTTTTTTTTGTTTTTCTTTGGGCCATTTTGGCAAAGGCCAAGTTAATGAAAATATCAGCGCAATAATATCTTTTTTTTTGGTTTCACCTACGCGCGTGTTCCCCCCCACACAAACACTCGGTTTATTGACTTGTGTGTGAAATATGAGCACTTCTTAGGGTGTGTACACACTGGTTGCTAAGCGTGCTGCGTGCCAAGCGAACATTATTCACAATATTTTGCGCATTTCTCAACACAGGCTGAGGCTCAGTCTCTGCTCGCTGTCAAACTGACAAATGCTTTGCGCGCTCACTGATTGTGACAGTTTTAGTGAATTTGTAATTAAACATGCACAGACATGCACAACAAGAGCATACACTCCTCTCTCTCTCTCTCTGTCTGTCAGTCACACAGGATGACAAATTGGCAGAAACGTTTCGAGGGTAATTAAAATAATAAATAAATAAAAGAGGCAGCTAAAGGTGTCAAGGACTTGCGACGACAAGTGAATTTTAAAATGGCTCAAACTGTGCGTGTGTTTTGCATATGTGTGTGTGCGTGTGAGTGTGCCCAGTCAAGCTTGACATTTGCAACAAAGTGTGGCATGCATAACTCACAGATAATTTGGCATGCACACGTCGTATGCGTAATATTAGTTTAAGGGGCGCAGGAATATCATTTAAATTATGCTTAAGACAGCTGTCAGGCAATACAGTAATGGGCGTGGCAGCTATGCAGATATGTCTGAGTGCTTAAAGAGCATAAAGTACGCACTAGTATTGAATATAGAGTGCAACCAATTGATATGCTTGATAAATAAATAAAAATATTGATTAAAATAATATAATAAATATTTTAAACTTTTATATACTAAGTGAATTGCTTAAAAATATAGTAGACACACATTTTAAAATATATATATTACTCTAGCATTTTTTTAATGATTTTTCCCAAGCTTGGTGTAAGTGTACAATTTTTTAAAAATAATTTCTGAATTTTCATTGCAGTTTTAGGTTTTTAAGTCTAGAACGAACTTTTTTCCTTTAAAAATACTAGGCTAAACTTAAACTGCGAATACTTTAAAACACTTGTTTTAAAGATAAATAATTTTGATCGTTTTCACACTGTTGCCGTCTTCTACCTGCGTTTCGCATTTGCTCTTATACGCATTAATCTGCTTTTTCAATTAAACACTTAACTTATACTTAAATACACCCCTTAAAAATATAAATTTAAACACACTTATTTATATATTTACTCATATGTTAAATCGGAACACTCACTGACATTCACAGTTAGATTCACTCACAATCAGCGCACTTAAAAATTAGCATAATTTACCTGCAAAGAAATAAAACGAAATAAATTAATTATTTTTGGGATAAATAAATTATTTAAGTACTCTGTTGTTGTTCTCATAAAATACAGAAATAATATATTACTGTACAAATATATTAAATTTACGATTGTATCTGTCGTTAAACTATAGCCACACCTTGTGCAATAAATTATTGTAGCTGGCATTTTGCAGTCAAAAAAAAAAAAAACTCATATGATAATTAAAAATGCACTGGGAGAAAAAAAATAGAGATCGTAAACTGGAAACCGAAAAATAACTGCCAATGTTGAGGAAAACTCTCTAGGAAGACGTGTGCACTGCCGGCAACTTCATTGACAAATAAATTGGGTGGAAAATGTGTGTGTTTTCTCTCTCGGGAGGGATGGAAAATGCACGCCCTGCGGCAGCTTCGTCGGGCTTCCTGCACACACACACACACACAATATGCAACATTTTGTGGCACTTTGCCGGATGTTTACAACAAAATAAACACAACACACGCCAAAAAAAATCGATATATATCTCGATTGTAACTTGTTACAATTTTTCTCCCCCTGATTTGTTTAGTTGTTGTTGTTGTTGTGCCGCCTTGTGCACTGATCAAAGTCACATGGAAAATTTATTATATAAGCGCGTTAACGCACACATAGATCCAATTCAGATCAGACGAGATCGGCTCGATCGAGACTTCCATAATTGTGCACAATCAATCAGTCTGTAAATGATTCGATCATCAATTGAAAATCCTCAAATGGAAATTGAGAGAAAAATCAAAATCTGACCCAATTGAGGCAAAGATCAGAGTTTGCAAGATCAGTGTGAGTGTGTGGGGAACAGGTGAATGCACTCGGTTTGCCTCTATGCATATGGGAATACCTATTTGTATTTCCCTATTTTGTTTACTAATGAATGCCACAATGCGAGAGAGAGAGAGAGAGAGGGAGAGAGAGAGAGCGAAAGAGATGCTTGTAATTGTTCTCTAAATGATCGTGGGGCGAGGCCATGTCGCGCCTGTCTGCGGTTACGCCACATCTCCCCCCGCAACGATCATGGCACGTCGCGTCTCGCCTCGACTCTCGTCAGGTCGTCATAATGAGGTGCCAAAGGTAAATAACACACACTCACACACATGCATAGATCTCTTTCTTCAAACGCATTTTCCACAACAAGTTTCCACTTCCCCCGCTTTCTTCATCGCATTCTTTAATGAGCTTTTGTAAATCTCAGATATGTTTTTTTGGTAATTAGACTTAGGGCATGGCATTGGTAGGGCCAGTTGTTTGTCTGATACCCTGTACTTGAAGTTGTTACAAAGTGTTTATTTAAAGAGTACAGAGTATTTAAGCAGTTTGTCATTTATTTTCATTACTTTGACTTAATTCAGTTATTTGATATAACAAAATAAACTCTTCTAAGTTCTCTTTAATTACAGCTCAACTTGAGTTGACTCTTCTGCTGCTTCTTCTACTTATTCTTCTTCTTCTTTCTCTTCCTCTTCTTTCTTCTTTTTCTGTTGTGTGGCAACTCTTTCCCATGATCGCCACACACGCAGCTGCTGTTGAAGCTCGCAATTGTTTAGAATTTGTTGGTCCCCTCCACCAAAAAAAAAAGTAGAATAAGAAGAAAACAAAACAAGACATTTACGTACACTGAGAGAAATAAAGAAATGATTTCTTAAGAGTTTGGAAAGGAATTAAAAGAAATATGGAAAATAAAGAATGCAAGAAAAAGAAATATATAAAAGAAACATAATATGCAGGATAAAATATACTATACGAGCTCTAAATAAGATAATAAATTTCAGAATTCAGTTAGATTTCTTACACAAATTTTGACATGTTATAAGGCGCATAATGCTAAATTATAATAGATCGAGTAAAGAGTTCTTAGAAACTCATGATTTATTAAAAATGTATTATTATTATTTTTCATAATACTTAAAGATATTTAAAGATTTTTCTCCACTCAAGATCCTCTAAAAACGAAGAGATACTCAATTTATTTAATAGAATTTGCTCCTTAATCTTTTTTATTTTTTTTTATTTGACGAAAATCTTAAAGCTTTCTGTACAAATTTGTAATATAATATTTAAGGTCATTTCCGTGTCTGAAAATGTACAGTTTCTTCTCACAGTGCATAGATCAATAAATGCTCGTTTAGAGGCTGGAAAAACCATTTGGCGTTGCGACTGCAAAATGGGAACAACCGAAAAAAAAAAATCGAAAAACCTCAATTTGTTTTTTTTTTTTTCTCGCTTTGCTTTGCTCTCGTTTTGTTATTACTTTGATTATTTCGTTTTCTTCTCCGTTTTTTTTTAGGGGGGTAGACACTGGCGATAGAATTGTAACAACTGTCGCCGCATAAATAAAGCAATTTTTGATTTATGCAGCTACAGCAGCGGATGCGATGATTACGAAATTTGCCAGAGAGCTGAGGGAGATGGAGAAGGGAGTCGGAGGCAGGGATAGGGGGGGATGGAGCCAAGAACTGGCTATGGTCGATTTGCATGTCTAGCGCCAATAATTCTAAGGTGTGTGCACACTGCGATGATGTTTGAAGTGGTCGCGCTGTGGCGGAGTGTGGCATGGAGATGGCGACGTTTGATATGGCGAGAGAAAGGAAAAAAAAACGCAATCGGAATGGGAATCGCTGTGCGGATTCTGCGGATTGTGTGGATTGTGGGCAATCTGTGGGCCCATCCATCGATGTGCGTGGCCAGGCAGGTCTCCCTCTCTCGCTCTATCTCGCTCTATCTCTCTTGCTCTGTGATTGCAATTAAAAAGCTGACGCCGGCGCAGGCGCAGCTGCATAACTCAAAGCAGAGGAGGAGCAGAGGAGGAGTACAGGGAAGTACTTGGAGTAGCAGAGAAGAAGCCTGGAGGAGCATGCATTTTGTGCATGTAGCGCGGCGCTTTTCATAGAGTGCGAGAGGCTTATCAAGTCTCGATTGGCAGGCAGCAACACGCAAATAACCAACGCACACCCAAACTTACCCAGACTCAAGTGAAAATCATTGTGACTCACACACAGACAGAGACAGACAAAAGCCTCATTAGGCTGGGCTCGTTTCCATTTCAGCGTTGGCGTTGAAAGCGCGTCGAGCACTCCCCACTTGGAGCAGATACTCAGGAGCCCAAGAGGCCCAACGACAACGATATAACATCATCATCATCATCATCATCAACAACAACAAGACATGAGCAAAGGCAGCGAATTATGCTATTTTGAGAGGGAAAGATAGAGACTAGAAATTACTATATATCCTAGCTTGATCGCCTTAAGATTTGTAAGTATTATTCTATTTATTTAAAAGTATTTTAATTTTCATTAATTTTATTTTATTATAGAGTTAGAGATAGAAAAGACAGGCTATAAAAGCTACAGATATTATATGTACTAGTGGCTTATCATAAACTTATTTTTTTAAATTTATTTTTATTTTTAAACTTGTGTTTTATTAATTTTTTTCTTATTTCTCTTTATTTTTCTACGTAAATCTTTTATCTGCAGTTTCGGCTGACCTGAAATCACCTCAATATTTATAACTTATGCCACGGCCTATTAAAATATAATACTTTATGCCTCAAGAACCAATGCGCAAACCCAGGCGAAACTTTCTTATTAAGCATTATAATGAAAAGTCATAAAAAATGATACTGCTTCTCTGCATGCTCACAACCGATATCCCTGGGAGTCCTCTGCAAAAAAAAAACCGATTTGACCCAGATATGAAAAAAAATCGCGGAAGTTCTGCAGAGTTCGTTTTGGGTTATTTTTTCTGTATTTTTTGTTGCCTTTCGTCGCGTATAAATAAATTTAATGACTCAATTTGCAGTGAAAAATGTTGTGTGTTTTTTGCAGAGAGTCGGAGTCGGAGTCTGGCCCGATCCCTTATTCTGTTCCGCAAAGCTTCACTTGCAAATGTTGCCATAATTTTTCTTAAATTGCCTCACACTACCCCAAAAGCAATATTGACTTTCATTCCAGTCTGGGACTGAGGGAGGCTTAATCAAAAGATCATTTAAGTAAATTTGCATTCAACATAAATTACGCTATTTAAGCAAGTCTTCTCTGTTTGCTGTGTCTTTGTTCTCGGAAATACCCTGTAAATGATCAAAAATTCCATTGCGAAACAGGTTCAAAACTCGATATGATATTTGCTTTATTTTTGTCTTTTTTTTGGGGTTTTTTCGCTTTTGTTTAGAGCTTAAAAAAACCATATACAACAAAATTCACTTAATTGCGAATTGTGTAAAAAGAAACTAATACAATAGCCTGATTGATAACCAGATTCTTTTCACTTGACTTTCAGCTGTTTTTTTAGCCTTTTTTTGCGCTACTTTTATTTTTTAGGGTTTTATGGAACTGCAAAACACATAAAAAGAAAAGGAAACACATACAAAAAAAGTGTCAATAGGCCACAACGCATAAATATTTCTAATTAACATTTATTGTTTGCTGATAGCCCAACAACAACAATAACTACAACAACAATGGCATATAAAACAATGTATTGGCATCCATTAAAATGGAATTCAATTTGTTTGTCATAAAATTTTACGAGCTCGCAATTTTGCGTTGAGCTTCATAAAAGTTTTGCACAGATCGTTTTGTTAGAGACCCCGATACCGTAAATATTTTAATTGAACATATGGCGAAATCCTTGGAGAATGCGAGAGGGAAAGAGACAGAGAGAGGGAGAGAGAGAGAGGGAGTCCAAAAATGCGACCTGTATGCGAACGTCTTACATAAATCACTTTTTTAATGGGCCCATTACTTTTTGTTTAACGACAAGGTTAGAGGTTAGCAGAGCAGTGTGTACACATGGGTGTGGGGTACTAAAATACCATATATCGAAATATGTTGCAGTACTTTCGATAACATTAGAGCTGGTATAGATGTAATGGCAGAGTTGGAAATAGATATGTTTATCGATTTATAAAAAACTTATGCGCTTTGCAATAATTACTAAAGCTTTTTTAGTGACTTGATTTATCGATAAATAAAAAACTGCTTTCTTTTCTTATTATTTCATTTATTGACATATAGAACATATTTTTAAAACTGCATAATATCTATCGATTACTATCTTACTAACATATTTTTAGTTTTGACCTATTTACGACCTATTTTCCACTTGTTGCTATCGAAATTGATCGTAAAACCTATCTACGCTGCCTTATACATATCACTTTGGCATAGTACACAACAATTATTATGTGGAACATGTGCATATACCCTATAGAGTTGCATTATCATTTCTAAGCTTCACTTTATGAGTTCCTCGACTCGTTGATAAGACTGGAAACTGGTACCAGGCTCCATTTGACTGCGTAATCAGCACGCCGCAGTCTGCAGGCCGTATGGGGTAATTAACCTAGTGCATTATTGACCGTTACACACACACACACATATACACTCACACACACACATAGAGAGAGTAGACACACATATAATTTAAAGTTATTTAAGAGCATCAAATTGAAATGATTGAGGCAAACGCAATGCGTGTTGTCTTTGTCTTTGTTCGCTGTTGCTGCTGCTGTTGTTGTTGTTGCTGTCGCTGTTGTTGCTGATGTTGTTGTAAACAAACTAATTAAAACTGACACTGACAGCTGATGACAATTTACGCAGCTGCAAAGGGACAAAGACAGAGAGGGAGAAGGAGAGACAGACAGGAGACTGATTCGCGCGCTAAGCTGCGTCTTCAAGTTTCTCCCCAAGAATTTATAAAGTCTGGGCCAGACCTAGTACCCCTCTCTCCTCCTCCTACATTTGTTCAATTGAAATGTTGTACGCGTAATTGCAGAAATGATCAAGAGACAAAGAAGAAGCAGAAGAGCAGAAGATGAAAGAGACCAACTGCAACTTCAAAGCAGACAAAGTCGGCTATGAATTCAAATAGAAATGCAATTCCATGAGACGATCGACTTGAATTAGCCCCAACTGCGCGAGGCATACAAATTGCTGTTGTGGCCCCAACAGCAGCAGCAGCAACAGCGACAGCAGCAACATGTTGCCAGCAGCTGCTGTTGTTGTTGATGTTGTTGTAGTAGTTGCTGTTGAAACACATGTTGCACATATGCGCCAAAGGGGGAGGCAATGGATGCACAGAGTTTCTAGTGTCTATTTATCGATTAAACTATCGATAAACTGTAATAAATAAAGTATTAGGGAAATTGTATGCAAAAACAAGTTTACTGTTTATTGAGGCGTTTCTAGTACTTATTAGTAGCGCTAAACTATCGATAGAACTATCAATAAATTGTAGTTAATTCAATACATAGTTATTCTTATTGTCGTGTGTCACTTGAGATGTTTATAACACTTTAGATTGCAATATTGTATTTCTTTAGAGAGCATACTAATGTGGCAGTGCTTAGCAAACCCAATTTATCGCAGTATACTATCGCTAGAACTATCGATAAATTATTATTTATGCAGCTTATGAAAATTATAGTTGAATTATTAATAAGTTAGCCTTTTTAGTCTTAGTATATTATATTGCAGTCAAAGTTATTTATAGATTTATTTACTCAAGTGAGAAAAGCTTGTAGAATTTTACTATATCGATAATTATTTGCACTACAGCTTATAGATAATTCTTCAGCAAGCTTTAAATATTAGTTTAATTAGTTTACAATAAATATTTTAGTTGTATACAAAATTTAGGTTAAAAAACTCTTAAAAGACTGCATTTTCCAATCTCCTACTTATAGTATCTTAACTCGATAATTATCGAATTCTCTTATGATTTTTAATAAAATATGCACAAAATTTGAAGACTTTCTATACTTTTAGCATATTAAATTATTTTTAGCCGCACTTTGGGGTGTGTAACACATGGCATACTCTATACACACATTTATACCCCTTGTATGGGCACAGATCTCTGCAAAATCTGGGCGAGAGACACACCTTTTTTTTTCTTTATTATTTTTTTTTTTTTTTGCAGCGACAACTTCTTGACGACAGTCAGTCTGGCAAAACATGCGAAACGTGGGCAAATAATTATAGAGAGACCCACTTGGCATTGCTGTAGATGTTGCTGTTGTTGTTGTTAGTGTTGCTGCTGCTGCTGCTGTTGTTGTTGTTGTTGTTGCCGTAGTTACTGTAATTGTTGTCTTTTTGGTGTTGGCTTTTAGCGTAAATGCAAAGCAACAACAACAACAACAACAGCAACAAGAGAGGCAAACAAAGCGCATGTTTAACTTGAAATTGTTACACATTTTTGTTGTAGTTGCCGCTGCTGATGTTGCTGCTGCTGTTGTTGTTGTTGTTGCTGAACGAACCGGGGCGAACGCGTCCAGTGACAATCATAATTTTTCATAACCTCAACCGGTTTTTCGGCGAGCCTGACTGACGTTTATGTTGCTTGTTTTGTGTGCTAGCGGCGGTTTTTAGCCTTTTTTTTATATGCCAACAACAAAAAAAGGCTAAATGTGTGTGTGCGACTGCGCACAAGTGTCGTCGGTGTTGGCGGCGTCTGTGTCCGCATTGCCAACTACTCTGGCTACTTACGCAGCGGCAGGGGGAGCAGGAAAAACCGCTAACTGCGCATGGGTGTAGGGCAGAGCCGAGGAAAAGGGGGCGGCGGGGTCTGGCTCATTGCACAAAAGAATAATGTGGCATGTGCTCAGCCTGTAATTACCTTAGGCTGCAACACACAACACGCACTCACTACCCCACTCGTGGTGAGTGTATTTGTGAGTGTACTCATGAGTGTACTCGCTGCTGCGCTGCAATCGCGTAATTAGCCGCATTTTTTTCATACCTTGCGCCGCTGTTCCGCAATGAAGGCCCTTGTGTATGTCTCAA